>CAUYRT010071460.1:0-49235 GCA_963574885.1 Lepilemur ruficaudatus
TTAAAGTTTGACAAGCACACCTGTATAAAATATTCATCTTACTTTATCACCTTGCTGGTACTGCTGGTATTTTGATCTGAGGACTGCTTCTTGGCACTACCAGCAGAGGGGGTGAAAGAGCAGAGAAAGGTGTCACGCCTCAGGTCAGCAGAGTGACACGTAAATACAATAATGGCTTGAAAGAGTAGATTGGTTTAATATCTGATTAAATTGTCTTTCTCTCTGGCTATAATCTTTATAAGTATGTTAGCTCTATTTTTATCAATTTTCTGAAAGATTCAGTTTTATTTGTTCCTGTTGTCTCTTTGTCCAGCTGTTTGTGTCTGTCTGTCTCTGTCTCTGTCTCTCCTTCTTTTTCAGACTGTGGAGCAGCCCTAAGAAGGGAACTCTGCAAATGATGTAGCCCGTAACACAGCACTGGCGGTAAATATCCTTTCTTCCTCTCCACCTAACTTGTTTTCTATTATTTCAGAAGTGACTATCTCAAATTCTTTTGAGAAATTTCCTCTAACTTCACCTCCAGCCCACCAGCACTGATTCTTGGGGCCCCCTAATACCATAATGATAAGCATTCTGAGGCTACAGGAGCATTAAAAATCCCACGGTACAGGGCACTGCTCTCCTTTCTAGGAGGGGCAAATCAGGCTTCTTCTTCCTATATTGTGAGAAATTAAGGCAAACATCAAGTACAATTCGGACTTGCAGATCTTCCTGCAATGACTGTCTCAACACCAGCCTCTGGACTTGGCCTTCAACTCCCATCATTGCAGTTATTTGGTTATTTAGACTTGACACAGGGAAAGTGGTAGCCCTGTGTTTATGTGACTAGCATCATGTATGATTTCTTTATGATGCTTAATACTAGGACCATTTCCATTGGCTCACAACCTATGCAGTGGCATGGGGCTGCATGCTTGTCTTAATGTTCTGCTTTTACTGTCTTAAAATTCTTAATATTTTTTGAGCAAGGCTCCACATTTTTATCTTGTACTTGACCCCACAAATTATGTAGCTGGTCCTGCTTAGGACTTCCCCATGTGTGGGGTTATCGTATGCTTATTTTCTGTGGCTGTTCAGAATACTTAGGTTGGAATATTTGAGAATGGCAAAGGTCTAGGTTCACAGTGTACTGTGGTGGCAAGTCTGTGGGCAAAGATTTTCCCACACACTTGTATTACTCATGGGGGTTCAAAGGATTATGACCCCTGTGGAAGGCAATTTGATAGTATTTATCAAAATTACAAATACCTATGACTCTTGGCCTCATAAGGCTAATGCATTATTCTGAAAATTTATCCCACATGGATTTCCACATATATATATATATAATGATGTATATACAAGGTTGTGTATAATATATAATAGTAACAGGTTAGACTTAATCCAAGGGACCATCAATAGAGCATTGTTTAGAAAAAGAATGAGGAAGCTATTTATTTACCAATATAGAAAGACTTTAAGATATGTTGTTAGTTGAAAAAAGGACGGTGCAGAATAGTTATATAGTAGGCTACCTTTTGTGTTAGAAGTGGGAAGGGGGAAATAGATGTTTATTTACCCATAATTGCATTTTAAAAATTGGAACAATATACAAGAAACTGATGAAAGCCTTTACCTGTAGTAGGCAGTATAGAGTAGTGGGGTAGACAGAAATAGGGTGCAAGGAATACTTCTCTCTCTCTTTTTTGCTTTCTCTCTCTGTGTATATATATTAACATACATTTATAATATGTTATGTAGTTTAGATTTTTGGACCTTTTGATTAAATTATGTACTCAAAACAAAATATGCAATTTAAAAAGAAGTAGCAGTACAACTACCTTGGAAAAAGGTTAAACTTTAGAGTTAAATTTACAATTACTCTTTGACCTAGCAATCTACTCCTGGGTATTTTATTCAAGAGAAATGAACACATGTGTCCACTAAAATACTTGTACAAAATTTTCAAAGAAGCTTTATTTACAATAGTTAAAAACTGGAAACTACCGAACCACTCTTATCCATCAACAAAAGAAAAGAATAAACAGATTGTGATATGGAATTCATACCATCAAAGACTACTTAACAACAATCCAAATGAACCAACAACGGATGCAGGCAGCAACGTGGATGAATCTCACAGACATTATGCTGCGTAAAAGAAGATGGTCACAAAAAACTATATGCTGTGTGAATCCGTTTATAGAAGTTCAAGAATAGGCAAAACTAAGGTTTAAAAAAATCAGAACTGTGGTTGTTTCTTGGAAGAGGTTGGAAGAGAATTGCCAGGGAGGGGGACATTTCTGGGGAGATGGAAATATTCTATACTGCGATAAGGGTATGCGTTACCAGGTTTATCCAATTGTCAAAATAGTACAGCTAGGATTTGTGATTTTTTAATTTATGTAAATTTTACCTAAAAGGAACAAATGAACAGTTAAAAAAAAAGCCTGAGGTGTGGGTGGAGGTACAGATGATACAAGCGTAGCAGAATTCTGATGATTGTTGAAGTTGGCTGATGGATAAACAGGGTTTATTGTGCAGTGCTGCTCATTTTATGTATGTTTGAAATTTTCCATACTAAAAAGTTGAAATAAAATGATCATGAAATGATCACGGGGATGGGGCATCAGCACTAATGAATCAGTTATCACTTGGGAAGCTTAAGATTGGACTTTTCAGTTAGTATCAGCTCAATAAAGTAAGTGAAGTTCAGAGACACCTGGTGGCAATGAAGCCCAGAGGTAAAATGACAGCACAGCCCAAGGTGGTAGAAATGAAGGCAGAGGGACGGAGCTGTCATTTAAAGGCAATGGAATCAAGATTGCAGCTCCCTTCTTCTCGATATTATTCAATACCTGTCCCTAGGTTACATCTCTGCTCTGTTAGATAAAACTTCAGTAGTGACCAGTCAAGGTCCATTTTCAATCTCAGAGGTAATCTTAACATGCTGTGCTCTTTCTAGGTTAGCACACTCGTCTCCATAATAAGGGTCTTCTGAAAATAGGTAGTGAGCCTTCAAAAGATAAAATAATAATAATTATTATGAAAAAATTAATATATAAGATTTGAGAGGAAAGATATTCATTAATTGAGATTTTTTTTTATCTTTGAAAATGGTAGAAAATGGTAGAGGGTCACTTAACGGCAGGCAGCCTTTGAAAATTTAAAAGTTGAATACATAGAATATAACAATCCACTGCCCTTCACATCTCTATGAGTGACTTAGTGGGCTTGGGGGAATCCAAGGGCAATAAAGGAAGAACTTACAGGGAAGTTCTGAGATTGCCAGAGGATGTGAGAAATACCCTTCCTGAGAGATATTTAAAAATCAGTTCATGACCCATCCATCTGGAACAATTCTGAGGAAGCCTGCTAGGGTAGGGGGAAGATTCCATGAGAAGGTCAATGGACAGTCTTCCCGCCCTGAGGCTCCAAGACCCTGTAGACAGTCCGCTCACAAGTCTGTGCAGGGGACCGTGTGGCATCATGGCTTTGCATTCGTTGATTTTATCTTTTGCAAGATCCCTGGTATAATGAGATGTTTAAAATTGTTCTAAGTTTCAGTTGTTATTTTTATTTCTAAAGGGAACAAGAAAGAGAAAGAAAACAAAATCATATTTGTACAAAAGAATCTTATCTCATAATTTACAGGCAGAATATATATTTATATGTATAAATACATATATATCATTGAATACATGTGTTATGCTACTATTTTTTGCATATTGTAGCTATAAAAATCAAACCATATGTCATTACACTTATCCAACCTCTTGCTCATCTGGAAAGACTTTTTTTCTTCAAGCTTCTAAGAGTCTTTAATGTGAACCAATTAAAACATTGCAATTTTTAAAGTCTTCTGTAAAAGGAAGTAACTTTAGCCATTAGGAAATTTAAAATTTGAAATCTGTACACTAAAAAAAATGCAGAAAATGCAAAATAGAGTTATAAACATTTTTCCTATTCATTATGCCTTGTAATCAGATTTGCCCCCTGCCTGAACCTTGTTCAGTGTTGCCAATTCATATTTTATAAAGATATGCTCAGTTCTCTGATGATATTGAAATGATATCAATAGAGGGGAGGGCAATTTATAAAGCTTTCTAGACTATTATCCTACTTTTAAACAAAGCTTTATTTAATTTACAACAATCCATTGTTTGGCTATTTTATTCTTCAAAACTAGAGAATGAATTTCCACATTTTCATTTTGGAATAATTTATCAAAACAATTTATTTCTGTAGTCAGAAACATTTCTGTGGTCCCATGTCCTCTGTACTGTGTTCTAATGCTGAATTTTGCTGAAAAGCCTATCACCGTTTTGTTGCCATATTGTCAGAAGATGCGGAAACTGACTTTGCACTCCTATTTTAATAAAAATCCTTTTCTCTCTATAGAGTCCAGTAGATTATTAACTGTGAGCTCTTTCTAAGGCCGAAGAAAGATCTTCTCCCTCCCTCCCTTCCTTCTCTCTCTGTCATATATCTGGTCCATGATCACCAGCATCCTCCTCCATAATCACTGATCAACCAAACTCTAGAAGTCATAGACCATGGCTTTTACACCTTTTTTTGTACCCCCTTCCCCACAAATACTAGGCATAATGAATAGTAAAAAAAAAAAAAAAAAGGCAATGCAACGAATATCTTAAAAATTGGTTTGACTCATCTACAATCAAAATTTAAATCTAATGTTTTTATGGACACTTGTCCTAAATAAATGTAAATATATTGTTTAAGAACAGTTGACATTGATGCAAAGAATCAAGTAAAAATTATAAATTCCAAGCTACAGTTGACTAAGCACCTGGGTGATTAGTACATAACACCAACCAGCTGATGAGTTGCTTACATCTTTTTTTAAAATTTTTCCCCTGGAATTCAAATAGAGACTTAATTGTAGGCAACAAATTTAAAAAATAATGATAATTTGAGTGGAATAGAAAAAAATTTCTATTGTTTAAGGCCACAGTTTTTTACAACTCAGGGATGAGAAGCAAGCCCTCTAAGAAAAAAAACAGCTGCCATTTTACCAAACGCACAGCTCTGTGAGTATATTACTGCTTAATCTTCATAATACACAGCAAGTTAAATATTTATTTTTGTCTTCATTTTACCAATAATAAGATAGGGGCTCAGAACAGACAACCAAGTTGCTTAAAGCCACATCTGGATCTGAATACAGACCACACTGCCTTTCTAGAGCAAGTCTTGGCAAAGTAGTCTGCTAGTTTTTATGCAAAATCTCCTAAGCTCCTCAGAATCTGCTTTGACTGCTGTCTGAATCCATTCACAGCCGCCAGATAGCTAAGATAGCAAGACATCTAAACACTAAACAATTGGCAATTGGGGTATTTCTTAGTTTTTTTTTTTTTATGTGTATGATTCAGTGGTTTTTAGTACATTCAGAACATTGTATAACCATTACCACTATCTAAGACCAGAACTTTTCCATCAGCCCCAAAGAGAACCACCTACCTATCAGCAGTCACTCGCCTTCCCCTCTTTCCCAGCTCTTGACAACCACTAATCTACTTTCTCTCTAGGTATATTTGTCTGTTCTGTACATTTCACATAAAAGGAATCACTCAATATGTAGCCTTTTACGTCTGACGTCTTTTACTCAGCATAATATTTTGAAGATTCATCCATGTTGTAGCAAGAATCAGTACTTCCTTCCTTTCTATGGCTGAAAATTATTCCATTATATGTATTTACCACATTTTGTTTACTCATTCATCAGTTGCTGGACATCTGGGTTGTTCCACTTTTTGGCTATTATGAATAATGCTGCTATGAACGGTCATGTACAAATTTTTTGTCCGGACTGTGTTTTTAATTCTCTTGTGTAAATACCTAGGAGTAGAATTGCTGGCTTGTATGATAACTCTATGTTTAACTTTTTGAGGAACTGCCAACTGCTTTCCAAAGCAACAGTGGAGATTCTGTTTTTTAAGAATCAGATCCATGAGTTTTGGACGTATCACACGATTGATTTTTCGTCCTTTTCAACGGCTGCAGATTTCACTGAGGGCATCAGAGGAGCATAGGACTGAGAGCCCAGTGGCAGGGCAGGTCTTTGCAAAGAGAAGGGTCCATCCTTATACTTTTGTCCAGACTGAACTGGGTTGTCAATAAGAAAGAGGCAAGATGAGGCTGGATGTTTAAAAAGTCTCTTTGGAAGAGCTGCTCTTCTGAGGGCAGTTGAGCAGGAAGCTGGAAGACCAGAATGTGGGAGTCAGAAAAAGGATTTTCTTAAATTTGAACCATTTAAGCATTTTGAGTGCTTATGGGGTATATGATAGCGATCTGGAGTGATGAGGGGGTGAGTCCTATGGGTTTCCTCTCTGCTTTGCACCGTGGTATGGTGATGTGAGTGGCAACTGGTTAAAATAAGTATAACTTAAATTTTATTTTTTTCTCTAATTGAGAATGAAAACATTCCTTTTATTGGCAATGAAAATGAATCAAAATAGATATTTCTAAATCATCCAAGAGCCTAATTACCTGGAATATACTATTCTCTTACATCAAAAGCTTGAGTCTACTAATCTAGAAATGATGCAATAATTATTATAGATTACTTATACTGAAAAGTACTACAAATAAAGTTTGTTTTTTTAAAAAAAAATATTGAAGTGAAATTTGTATAACAAAATCAACCCTTTAGAAGTGAACAATTCCGTGGCATTTAGTTCATTCACAATGTGATGCAAGCACTACCCTATTAGGTACCAAAACAGTTCCAGCACTCCAAAATAAAAACCCGTATTCAATAAGCAGTTTCTCCTCATTTCCCCTTCCATGTGTCCTGTGGGAACCACCAAACTGCATTCTGTCTCTATAAATTTACCAATTCTGAACATTACACCCAAGGAAGTCATACAATAGCCTTTTGTGTCTGGCTTCTTTCACTCAGCACGGATTAGATGTATACTATGTATGCATCAATACTTCCTTCCTTTTTATGGCCGAACAGTATTTCACTGTGTACATATAACACAATTTGTTTATCCATTAACCCAGTGATGGACATTTGGGGTTTTTCTACCCTTTGGCTATGGTGAATAATGGTTCTATGAACATGTCTGCACATATATTTGTTTGAGTTCCTGTTTTCAATAATTTTGAGCATATGTGTAGGAGTAGAATTGGTGGGTTATATTGTAATTCTATAAATTACAATAATTTAAATTAATAATTAAATCAATAATTTTAATAATAATTTAATTACAATAATTTAAATTAATAATTTAAATCAATAATAAATTAATAATAATTTTAATCAATAATTTTAATTAATAATTTAAATTTTTAAGAAGCTGCTAAACTGTTTTCCACACTAGATGAAACATTTTACATTCCCACCTGCAATGTACAAGGTTCTAAATTCTCCACATCCTTGCCAACATTTATTTTGTTTGCTTTTTAAAAATTATTATAGCCATCTTTGTAGGCATAAAGAGGTATTTCATTGTGGTTTTGATTTGTATTACCCTAAAGACTAAGCATGTTGAGCATCTTTTCATGTGCTTGTTGGCGGTTTGTGTATCTTCTTTGGAGGAATGTCTATTCAAGTCTTTTGCCCACTTTTTAATTGTGGTGTTTGTCTTTTTGTTGTTAACGTTATAAGAGTTCTTTATATATTCTGGATACTATATCCTACAAATGAAGTTTTTTATATACATGTAAATATGTACATACATAGCTATAGCTACAACATATATATACAAAATATGTATATAATATACATGAAATTCTTTTCCAAAAATGAATAAAATTTTAATGGCAAAAATGACACATTTTAATAAATTATACATCTTAACAATTACATTAATAGTTTCCATTTTAGTTATTTTCTGGGAAATATGACAGAAGAATAATGTGAACATTGAATTGCTATTTATTATAAAATTTTTAACACTGTGATAGAGATTTCTATTTTTTGTTAAGAGGAATTACCACACAAAAGCCTCTAAGTGTACATCAAGTAACGGATACTGAGATTTCCTATAGCAGGTTTCACCAGGCACGGCTTTTTCACTTAAGAAGATTATGTAAACAATATTTTATGACTCCTGATACTGTAACTTGAAAAAAGTAAATAACATAAGCACTCCGGATATGTTGGAAGTGCTTTTGCAACCTAGAGGTGACTTTTTAAAAGCACAAATTGATAGTCACTTAACTAAAAACAGGGGAAGATATAAAAGACTTATTTTACATGGAATCTTCTAAATTTTACTTTTTTGTTTTTCTCAAAATCTGCTCTGGAGGAATAAAACCTCAGGTTTACACATTCATTGTTCTTTATTTCTGGAGACTTTGCTTTGGCAGCCTGAGTGCTGTTGGCATGACGCAGTAGATGTCAATTTGGGGACCGTTCCTGTGCGATGTCGTGAAGGCTTCAGCCCCACCCTGCCCCCATCTTCAGTTCCATGGCCATGCTGTGGGAGTCGGCAGGAGAGCAAGTGTGGGAAGACACAGTGCAGGGGTGACATTAGAGCGAAGACATGAAGCAGAAGCACTGACGAGTGGAGGAGAGGTGACAGGAAGGTTGGAACGCTAACGGGCTTTCGAGTCCAGTCACGCACGAACTGGATTTACACACTGGATGGCTTGCCTTTTCATGCACTCAGTTTTGCTGGGGCCTGTAACAAGATACAGACCCTGTAGAAGTTACTAAGTTACAGAAGGAGGCACAAAACTTCATTTTTGAAACCAACAGTGTTTATTTACATTGAAACTGCAAATGTTTATTTAGTAGTCGCTTAATGGCTATTTCATTAACAGTACTTCAATACTAATAATGGCTGATAAGGGCCTGTTACTAGGCTTGCGTTTTTTTATACTCTATAGTCAACATTTGATTAATGACAGTAACAGGTAACAAAGCCATTTAAAAAGGCATTCCGTATAGTCCTCTGGAATATCTGACGCCAGGCATTGCCAGTATTACATAGAGGCATGATGGTGGTAGGACCATGATTCAGTAGACCTATGGAATCTTAGGTGAGTTCCATGACTCACACCTTATTTTCCTAATCAGAAATACATGCATTTTAATTTCTAATATACATAGGGTTTTTTTTTGTTTCGTTTTGTTTTTTTGTTTTTGAGGCAGAGTCTCCCTTTGTTGCCCTGGGTGGACTGCAGTGGTATAATCGTAGCTCACTGCGACCTCAAACTCCTGGGCTCAAGTGATCCTCCTGTCTCAGCCTCTTAAGTAGCTGGGACTACAGGCACGCACCACCACACTCAGCTAATTTTTGTATTTTTTGTAGAGATGGGATCTCGCTCTTGCTCAAGCTGGTCTCGAACTCCTGACTTCAAGCAATGCTCCCACCTTGGCCTCCCAGAGTGCTAGGATTACAGGCGTGAGCCACTGTGCCTGGCCCAGAGTTATGGAATAATATACACAGGGCACCTGGTATACAGTTCACATCTAAAAGAAAGCAACCAAATTATTACTTAAAATAGAAATTGATACCCACAGGTCAAATCTGGCACAAAGATGTGGACCTCTGCACGTCTAAGGGGACATCCTGCCTTGCTGGGTGGGGGACATGGTGACACTGACAGGTACCTTCGAGCCCACCCTGGAGAGAAGGAGCAGGACGGGGTCTCCACCAGGGCTGACGCAGCAGGGTGTCCCAGCCAAGAGGAGCAGAAAGACAAGCTGAAGGGTGGAGCTGGAGAGCAAACCCACGGTCAGTCTGGGCAGTGCTGGTCTAACTGGGTTTTGCAGAGCCCCTGGGTTCTGAAGAAATACCTTAGGGGACGCCCACAGCAAAGGGATCGCCCGACGGGCTGGGCTTCGAGAGGGAACCTCACACTTCACATTCCTCAGCTTCAACCAGAGCAGCTTGGATTTCATCCGCACCCTGAACTTTGCCTACTACTACGCTCTGTCAACAACGTTCTGCTGCTCAAAATAAAAGCTTGAAAAAAAAAAAAAAGTTTTCTTTACTCATAAATTAGTTGTCAAGGGTTCAAACCTGAGAGAGAGTTTCATTTAAAAATCCAGTTTTCTGGTTTCTCTTGACAAAAGTCAGAAGGTCTGGCAACAGTAAGCCTATATGTTTTTGTGGTAACAGTTTGAACTCAGAGTTGTTAGGCCTTTAGATGTGCTCACCAGCTCACCAGAGTCCCACCTTAGTTTAGCAGGGACCTCGTTGACCCCTTCTTGTGTTGCTGCGTTCGTTCTGATTGCCTGCCTGGCCTCAGCAGTTGCTTGAAATTGGGAGCTTTACTCCAAGGCATCTGTTACATTTATCCAATACAAGATTTTCAACTATCAATTTAACTCATATAAAATCAGTCTCATCAAGGAAGACAGTGGATGGTGATGGTAATGGCAAACCCCTAGAGAATGTTATCACACCAGCATGAAGCCACGTGCCATGGTGGGTCTCTGGTCTCACTTCTGCCTGCGTCAGGGAGAACCCTTCAACCTTGATGTTTCTAGGGATCTATGATTGTTATCCAACCAAGCATTGCCTACCCTATCCCTATAAATAGAGCCTCAGAAGAGACCCATATGAGCTCCATATTGAGAGAACACAGTGTAACCTCTGTAATCTCAGAAGATGCTGAGAGCCAGAGGAGAGAGGAGTAAATTAACACATGGGATTAACTCCTATGTATCCAATACACAAGCCTCAGATTTTGAAAGAATGATTTAGGGTTTAGGAATTGCCTTGTACTACCCCCTAAAGGGACACAGAAGAATTCTTAGATCTTGCAAAGCATGATTTGAAAGCTGTGGGGTCTAGCCTGGAAGCTGTGGCACACAAAGGGAATAATTGAATCACAGTAAGAGAAAGAGCTCTCCCAAATCGTAAGCATTGGAACTCCATTCTCCTGATTCTGTTGGGCAGTTTTGCAGGTACACAGACCACATTCAGTTGCATCAGTGGGATTCTAGAAAGTTTAATTCACCTATGTTGAATGGTTAGTTAACAAGAAAAATATGATCTAAAATGCACAGCTTTTTAGAAAGTGTACTTTACTGACTTATTTTTCATGACTCCAAGCTTAAAATACGATTTTAAAACAACCAACCCACCAAAATTTAAGGGTTAAAATGATGATCTGATCAGGAGATAAAAACAGCATCATGCATGAGTATCCTTGTTTGAGAATGTAAAAGAAACCATTAATACTTGAAAACTATTAAGTAAAATATATTTTAAAAACTAGGTGTTTTTTTTTAAATAAAAGCTGCTAAAGTAATCAATAACATTCAGAGATTTATTTGAGTCTTTGCAGCCTGAACATTTTGTGCCAAACTTCCTCAGTCTGCAGTGTCCTGGTGGTGATTCATCTAGAGGCAGCGAGTATCTAAGTTAGGACAGTGCAGTAGGCTGTGTTTCCATTTCCTAATCCAAATTATTTTCGTTTCAAAGATCAACTTCTTTCAGATCTCTGGCTAAAATTCATGTCCTCTTTAACCCTACTCTCCTGACCAGGCTGCCTGCTGCCCAGGGATTTTTCTTTCTTTTTGCTTTGAGGGGGACAGCAGCAAGTTCTTATTGCATACTAAGTTCCAGAAAGGGTGGGTATGATTCCATGGTAAGATTGCACATAAGGATTCTAGTTCTGTGGGCTCTCCTATCCAAAAAAAGCTGTGGATACATTCAGCAAATATTTCTTGAGCTCCTTCTATTTAATACCTAATTCCAGGTACTGTCTAGGACCTGGAGGCAGAGAGATAAAAAGAGAAGCTCTCTGCTCACAGGGAGCTTGTATTTGAATGGGTGAAAGAGGTAACAAAGACATGCAACCATGAAATAATTCCTGATGCTCCTAAGTTCTATCAAGAAAACAAGATGAGATAATGTGGTTGGAAGTGTCTGACTGTGGTAGAAGAAACATTAAATCCAGTGATCAGGGACATTCCCTCTGAGGCAGTGACACCTAGGCTCAGACCTAGATGAGAAGGACACTGACAAATGAAAAGAAGTTCTAGGCCTTGAAATGGAAATAAGCCTGGTCTGCACAAGAACCACAGAGGGGGCCAGAGTTTGGTGGGCGATGGGACAGTGGTGGAGAGAAAGCCAGGGAGGAAGGCCCGGTCCGTACCCTTGAACTACACATTGCCCTTGCAGTTTGTCTTCCCCAAAGGTGTTTCAATCAGGACTCTAGCAGACTCCTTAGGTGTTGAGATACAACGAAGAGCAACTCAAGGTAAGCACCAAGGTAGCTGAGCTTCCTTGGATACTCGTGACTTCAATACTGGTTATTCCTAAAAAGCCATCTTGTTTTAGAAATAGGTAGAGATTGAGGATTCTGGCACTTACACTAAATTCACTGATACGGGAAAGAAACTGTTGGCTTCTGACTCAGACTATTAATTTCTTGAGAATTAATTTTTTGAAAATGGCCATTAAAAAGTGGTTTATGTAATCTAACAAACACCTACAAAATATATACTATATGTCAGACGCTGTTAGCTTTACAAATGACAACTATTTTAAACCTATAATCAACACCATTGGGCAGGAACTATTATCTTCATTTCACATATAAGGAAACTAAAGCAGAGAGAACTTAGGAAAATTGATCAAAGTTCCCCAGCTAGTGTATTACTGACCTGGGATTCAAACCAGGCAGTCTGACTTTAGCCTTTATGTCCTTACCCACTCTAGTGCTGCCTCTAAAATGATCTCTACTGACTATGTTCTATTTAAAAGATTGACACGTGAGCTATGTTGTATTTCATGTGAAAGGCAGAAATTCGTAATATTGCAAAGTATTGCTTTAATCTTCTGAAGGAAATGAGAGAGCAGCATTGTTTCTTATAGGTATACAAAGCACTTGTGTTTATTAAAGCATTATGACTTTTTAATTATCATTTCTCCAAAGTTGGAAATTTAGCTCTGTGCCAAAGCAATAGGGAGGGAAATTTTATGACATCTAAAATTTTCTATTATGTCCACGAATATCTGAAAGGATGTTTCAACAACCAGCTAAATTGTGTGAGTGCATAGTTCTTTAACATGCAAATTATTTTTACTATTCTATTAAATATTTATTTAAGACATTTTTTTCCAAAAATTCACCTTTTGTAGCAATGATAAAAATTCCTGCCTCCAACAATTAATGGCTAGCAAAGATGCTCCTGTCTTTGCTTGTCAAGGAACAGTAATTAAAAAAGAAGGAAGATGAGTTGTCAAGCCGCTGTGGTCTGACCTTGCCTTGATTGTACCTCTCTCTTAGTCACAGGATACAGACTGTCTATAACCACAGAGTGAAGCAGAGAATGCTGTACCAGAGAATATTTGTTAAAAGATATACTGTCAAAGCAATTTTTAAGTAAGTAAAAAATGGAATATTAATTAGAAGCCAGTGGAATAAAATCATACTGCTCTAGCTTGCCAAAATATTACCTGTGTGTCAAAGAGAAGTGTTTGTGACCAGCATGTTAGTATTGCATGCCAGTCATCAGAGCAGGTGGTCATTAGAGGCTTTTGCTAGAAGCCAGATCGTTTTCCCCATGAATAGCTTGGTAAGGTCCAATCATTTATTTCTCCCTGAAGTAAAAATTATTTCCACTTCCAATTGCCAAGGTACCTGTCCATAATGCCAAGGAAGTGTTTTAGCAGTTCTCCTTCACAGGCTGAGAATGATTTACTGCGTTCAGAATTTTTCAATCTGTTTTATTGGATAAACTCAAAATATCTGCTTTATTGGATAAATTCAAAATCTCTGTTAGGTGCCTTGTTTCTTCTTTACAAACAGCATAATTGAAAGCATTGTTTTGGTAGAATCTTCTCAGAAGACCACATTATCACCATTTAAATTAGCCCTAATTCATTTTACATTTGCTTATTTTACTGTTAACTTTCCCAGAACTATTTTTTTTTTTACAATTAGAACATCTGAATTTTAATTACATTACCATCAAGAAGCTCATTAAAGTCACTTAATTGGCAACATTTCCAAAAAAACCTTAGCTGGGTTTAATATATTTTAAAGAGTTACTGTCAAAGTATAATTTCACCATTACAAACAGCTTGGCAACAACATTTGCATAAAGATCTGTCAGTTTCTGAAAAATGCTCAAATGTTGGGAAAATCAGATTCGTTAAGTCGCCTTTACTGAAACAGTCTAGAAATGGAGAAATTGTCACATATATTCATCTTTGTAACCCCTGAAGCACCTAGAATACTACCATGAATAGCATAGGTATTCAATAAATGCTTTTTGAAGGAAATAAATAATACATTTGATAAATGGAAGTATATTTTTAAAAAAATTTACAATCCCAATAAAAGTCCTCTCATTTGTGTTAAATGTAACCAAATACTCATTTGCTTGCTGCTTTTTGCTCATTCACTTTAAGGAATATTAAATGGTCACTTAAAATTTTGAAACCTTTTAAAATAGCTCTAAGGTCAGCATTGTGGGACTACAATTTGAGATTATTTTTAGAGATGAATTGTTTTATGGTTTCCTTCTTTACATACTAGAATTTTTTTGGTCACTTATAATACCTAAAACAGTGGCTTGCAATTGCATTCATTGAATCAATGAATGAATGAAAATCTCAAGTTTATGGTCTGTGAAGGATGATTATGCTTTGCAGCTTCAGTTAGAGTCTTGGTCACCCTCCTCCCCAAATCTCATATCTACAAATAAAACATGGTAAAAGACAATTATTACTGCAATCTAGCTTCTTACAAATAGAAAAGGCAATATGTTTTTTAAGCATCCCTTTTGGTTTGGTATCTTCTCCATACAATCTTTGTCCTTTATGCACTTTTTATCTTCCAAGCCAAAAGAAGAATCTAGCAAAGCTGCATAAAATATGAACATTTTTAAAAATTGTCACTTAGGTTGCTGTCTTGCTCTCTACTGCATCCTCAAGGTCTTGCACGGTGTCTGGTAGACAATCAGACTCAGTAAATGCTTGTTGAATGAATGAATGAATAAATAAAGGAACACATGCTGAGAGTGTTGAGGAAGACCTGGGTGATTCTACCTGAGGGAGTCAGAGAGGGTTTCATCAACAGTGATGTACGAAACCTGAATCTTCCATGAACTCCGAGACATTCATTCAATCAACAATTGGTGAGTCTCTGTGATATGCCATGTTCTAAGTCGTGGGTATGAAGATTTCTCTAGGGCATTACGGTCCAATAGCACTTTCTGTGATGATGGAAATGTTCTACCTCTACTATCCTACATGGTGGCCTCTAGCCACATTTGGCCACTGAGCAGTGAAATATAGCTAGAGTGTCTGAAGAGTCGAATTGTAATTTTATCTAATTTTAACTCACTTAAATTTAAATAACCACATGTGGTTCTTGGCTACCTACCCCTTGGGCAGTGCTGCTAAGATTTCACAGCATGTAGAGATATGGAAGGACATATTTGAGGAAATAAAGGATCTATGGAGGCTGGTGTCAGGAGAAGGGTTTGGAAAATCTGCATGGGGACAGATTGTCAAGGGCTCTGTGTGTCACGCAGCTAAGTTTGGAAATTATTTTGTAGACAATGGAGAATCACTGGAGTTTTCTAAGTGGGAAAGTGACAAGATTAGATTTGTCTCTTAGAAGTTGCCTCTGTGGCAGTGGGAACAAAGGCCTGAGGTGGAGACCACTTACTGCACATGGATATTAGAATCCAGCTTTGCAAATTTCACAAAGGCAGAAAATAAGTTGGACGAAGAAGATTTTTGTCCTTCTTCATCTTTGTAATGACTTTGTGATCTCCCCAGATAGAGTATTAGGAAATGACTTGGCTATTCTCCTTTCCCCAGTTGGAGAGAATGGGTAACAAGAAAACTATGAGGAAATCTCCTGCGCTTGCTTCAGAGGCTGCTCTGTGCAGAGCAGAGAGAGAAGGGGGTAGCATCCTTTCACCCTCAGTGCATCAGCCATTGCGTGGAGGTGGACAAGAGCAGCTGTAGCCAGTCCTGAGTCTGCGAAGGTGTTGTCCTGGATCCCTGACCACCACAAAGCAGCCCTTCCTGATGCGGGAGGTGGGGCTGGGTGGTCTGAGTGGGAGACACGGCTTCAGAAAGCAGAAGTGGTAAGAGTGCTGGACTGAGAAAAGCCTGAAAACTCTGGAGAAGACTATGATCTATGATCTTTGAAGCCCTTCTTGCTCTAATGGTCCCTGCTCATTGGTTCTTCTGGCCATAGAACATGAGAGAAGGCATGAATGTATTCTGGCTGCAACTGGAAAGAAAAATCAAGCTAGGGATGGGGAAAAATTATCCAGGCAGTCCAGGGCTGGGAAACATATCAATGAAAGGTTTCCGAGATAGTGGCGTGGTGGATACTTCCAACATTCATTCAAGAAATATCTTCTGGTGATCTGGTATGGATCTTTTTAATTCTGTGGCAATCACAGAGGTGGCGGGCCACCTATAGTTTTTAATTGACAGTTACTGGCAGAACATCGCTTTTGGGATTGCAGGCTTTATAGAATTTTTTTTTCCAAAATGACCTTTACAATGTAGAGCTAAAACCCCAGAAAGGGATCTCATAGATTTAAGATTTTCCTCTCTAGCTATTGATGTCCATTTTATTTATTTTTGTATTGTCTTGTTTAGTTAGGTTATGGGTTGGCAATCCGAAAGTAGTTACCGTCACTAATTCTAAAAAGGGATTCAAATAGGAACATTTCCAAATTAGAAGCATTTCTTAAAAGGAGCCTGAATTCAAAAGTCTGACTTTATCCTTATCAAATGCTTCTGGCAGTATTGAAGAAATCTTCTGGGAGAAATGTAATAAACATTTCTTGGAGGGACAGCGTAGAATGCAAACATCTCAAACGTGATTCATTGCGTTCTCTGAACAATGCTTTTGCCTACTGTGAGCTGTTTGTTGCAGCATCTGGAGTTCTCATTACAAAAATCCAAAACTGCTTCTGGATTCTTCTCCTCTATGCCCACCCTAATATTATTCATGTACTTGCCTTGCACAAACACTTCTTTCTGTGATAGAACCTGGAACCTGAAATCAACAAGCACAGACAACATAATAGCACTTGAACTCGTGATTTTATTTCTTTTCCTTAAACGAACAGGTGCTAAAACCCTGTCTGTGTCCAGAGCACAATGCATGGCTCCCTTTGCTCATATTTCACAGAGTACCAGAAAATGTAAACAATATTGAACTTGAACTTCTGAGTCCTCTTTGTTTTTTTACCAGCCTTTAGAACAACATTCATTTGTTTGTTTATACCAGCACTTTACAACATAAAAAGTAAAACAAGCAAACGGTCTGAGACATGTATATGAAGTTTTCAGATTGTGATACAGGCTTGCCACTGCATCATTTTTAGTCTGACAAAGAAAAACATTGCTTCAGGAAGTGGGTCATGTGAGTGTACAAGTGGTTCGTGGACAGGCCGGACAAGCCGTGGTTCTGGTCAGAGTACCACTGAAACACAAAGAGAGAAGCCTGTTTTATTCCTGCAGCCACAACATGCATCTACCTTGACTTTTTCTGTGCTCTCAGGACCTGATACATTTTCTGATCTTATGGGGAAATTTTTGCCAAAGAACACTTGAAGAAGTAAAATAGCTTACATGTAAATATTTAGAACAGGAAGATTTAAAGAGCTTTTCTTAAACTCCACTACTGTTTCCTATTCCTTAACTTATATTTTAGATCTCAGTGGCTAAGCTTTCACAGCTGCCAGCATCCTGAAGGGTCAGGGTCAGAAGTCCTGGGTGCCAGAATTGGTGCATTAGGTCTGTTACTTTGCTTCTCTGGAGCTTGGGTTCTTCATTTGAAGAACAAAGGGGTTGGATTTGATTTTCCCTAAGACGCCTTGTAGCTCAAAAAATCCATCAGGCTTTTAGCCTGTGAATCTAATTTCTCTCTGTTGCAGAAAATTCACAATACAATGTATGCACATATAACCGTAAATATCCTATATAGGAGTTAAAAATAGCATTGTGAAAAGGGGGAGATAGTGTTATAGCTTTAAGCTTTATCGTTGGAGAGATGCCAGTAAGATTGTTCTCACTGAATAAAGGTGTCAGTGGTCATGATGTAATGATATATATTTACTAAGTTGAATTTACTTTGGGGGTCACAATAAAAACAATCAGGAAAATCTCATCTCACCTTTGTAATTTTTAACATTGATATATAATAGTTGTACATATTTTTGGGGTACATGTGACACTTTAATATCTGAATATGTAATGATCAAATCTGGGTAATTGGGATACATGTCACCTCAAACATTTATCTTTTCTTGGTGCTGAGAACATTGCCATTCTTCTCTTATAGCTATTTTGAGATATACAACAAATGATTGTTAACTATAAGTTCCCTGATGTACTATCAAATACTAAAACTCATTCCTTCTATCTAACTGTATTTTTACTCCCCATAACCAATTTCTTTTCATCTCCCACTTCCCCCTTCCCTTCCCAGCCCCAAAATTATTTTTCAAAACATTTCCAAAAAATGGGGGTCTCCTTTTCTGGGTTTTTGTTCAATAATATAAGCAATTGAGGGAGAATTTGTGAGGGTAAAGGTAGTTACCAAGGATGGTCCCCCTTGCCTTGGCTTTCACAGTATTTTCTTCCCTGTTTCCATTTTCCATTCCTCCTGCAACCTGGGTTTTACATTTAGCTCATTCATTCACTCACTCAGTACAAATCCGAGCATCTGTGATGGGCCAGGCATGTGCCAGGTGCTGAGAATACATGGAAGGAAAGGTTCTCTAACCCTGAGTGGTGCTGCATGACTTTAGAGAGCCTTTGAGGTTTCCAATAGCATCCTGAAATTGCTTCTTATTAAACAAACAGAATCTTCTAGCTGCTTTGGGACACCCAGGTTTTGCAGGGACTCTGAGCACGTAGCTACACTTATGTTCAAACAATTGCAGAACTATTGGATGTTTGAGCTAGAAGATCATTTACTCTTGTGAACTCCTTTACTTTATATGACTCGACTGAGAACCCAAGAGGTGATCTGGCTTGCCTGGGGTCTTTCAGGGAGTTAATGAAAAGATCCAAGATTCATTTGCTAATGTTCTGCCTACTCTACCCTGTAGCTTCGTTGTCAGGTTTTACCAAAGTAATAAAAAAAAATAAATAAAAAATAAAACCCCTCCTTTTAGCTTAGGGTTCTAAGGCCATGAACATGAGTAAAACAAAATTATATACCATTGCCTGGAAATCCACTTGTGCATTAACCAGAGCTTTAGCAATCTGTGCTGAGTTTTGAAAGTGCACATTATCTGCAACAAAGAGAGAGAGTTAAAGTGCTGCTAAATACCAGAAAGCACAGAGTGACAATGTACTGCCTGGAAATGAACACCAACAATTATCTAGTCATGCATTTGACATTGTCAGCAGTGAGTAATCACACTCAGATATGGAAATGTCCCTGACTCTTAGGTACTGACCCTGAGCATAGGCATAGGAGGATGCTTAATGTTTCTTAAACAAAGTGATGCTGGCTCAGTATTTTTATGTGTAAGAGTCTTGCTTAAACCTCACCATCTGCTGTTCCGTGGATGAGAAGATAGTCTACATTTCTGAAATATTCTGCTCTTGCCATCACAGTTGAATTCTGGAAAAGAGAAAAAAATTAACATTTTAGTTGCTGCAAGTTCTAATAGAAAACTAGCTAAATCATTGTGCAATGGACTTAGCACCAATACTGAAATTATGTATTGCTTTGGTTGATAAATATTTAAGAGTCAGAGCAACACATTTTCATCATCATTTGCATTACTTCCATCTGATTCTTAGTTTGAAAAACTGAAAGTTTATGTGTCATATGTTACATATGAGTGAGACCTTAGGCATAAATGATGCCCGCTCAAGCTGTGTACGGGCTGGGGGGTGGGGAGAAAGATCAGAAAAAGGGAGGTTAGAGAAGGGAGGATGGAGAAAGAAAGAATAGAATCCGAAAGGAGTAAAATCCTCTCTAATGATGTGCTTTGCACTTAACAAAAGATCACCATACTTGCTTGGGGACCCAGAATTAAAGCTGTCAACTCTGAATTACTGCTTTAAAATTATTTAGCACCTTTAAAATAAATTAATGACCTCAATAAAATGGGAAATGCTTACTTTATAGTGCTCAAGATTGTCATCCTTTGTTGGGAGACCCATGAATCTCTCCGTGTAGATAGATGCTATAAAATAGATAAGAATATGTTGTTCGCATGTGATCCACGTCATTTCATTAACCAAGAAGACCTCCTTGTTTAGTAACTGTGCCTCGATTGTCTCATGGGGAGCTCTTGAGGTAAAGTCATGCTTCACTTTGCTAAAATGGTTGGCCTCAAAGAATGTGTATTGCCTATGCAATTGGCCTCAACAGGGCTAAAGAATTAGTGGAGGAAGATATTATGGAGACAGGAGCATCTAAATAGTTCCTTTCTAGGGCTGGTCTTACTCTTTATCACTTCTACCCTCCTGGGGTGAATGATGAGGGGAAAATGACTCTCAGTCTATTTTAAAAGAAATCACAAAACCAGCTATCTCTAGTACTTTTACTGGTGTTTTACTTCATCTAGGATCAAAATATGTCCCCCAAACCCACTCTCCCAACCCCTCCCTCCACACACATTTTTTTTCTCTGAATAAAGATTCCCTGTAAGTCACAATTGTCTCATTTCTACCCCAACACAGGGAGGAGGATCTGATGAAAGCTAATTTTTGTACAATTATTAGAGTTACTTCCAAATAATCATCCCCCCACTGATGTTAATCATAAAAATAGGCACACACAGGTGGGGTACTTCTCAAATATATTTTTCTGTTTCTCTGATTTCTGGAGCTAGCAGTTGCAGACTGTGGCGTGGAGGTGAATTGGTTGGCCCCTGGCCTGACTTTGCATAAAAGGTGCTTAAAAGATGGTTATACTGTAACTCTGTGCCTGCAAAAACAGACGTAGCTCCGATTTTAAAGATTTAGTTCAGCAGGGGCTCAAGGTTTCTGGAAGGAAATCAGATATATGGGATTATGGAAGAGCCCTTACTCACTCGTGAGATTGCTTTGATTGTTACAATATGATTATAATGAATCATATAAACAACCTTCTTTATAGATTATACTTTCCCCAGTGATGCTGGGGTGAATTTTACTGCATAATTCATTTTCCTAGCAACCTCAAATATAGAGTAATTATGTGTTAAATGTTTTCAGGGCAACATTTATGAAATGTTTCCATACCGTAATATTCCCAGCTGGAGACTGGAGCCACAGCTATCCCGCATTTGAAAAGACCAGTTCCGGATGCAAGGGCCAGTGAAGAAACATAACCTCCATAGGACTGCAGAGACATTGTTATGAGTCAGTCCCAGATTTCCTTTCATAAGCTTTCCTCCATATGTTTATAGCAACTCTATAATCAGGACCGAAGGAAGCTGGGGGATACGGCGAAGGGTAGATTAAATGTCTATTTTGCACTCTCGGCAGCAAGCTCCGCCACAAGTAACAGTGATTTCATCCCTAATAAATTAGAAATACTTGGTGTGCTGCTCAGAATAGACAGCCCCCCCCCAAAAAAAAAACATGGTAGGAGCAGTTTAAGAAAGAGATATAAGTGCAATTTTTCTGCAAAAAATTTCTTTTTTTCCCCCTATCTTTCCAACTAAGACCTTGCTGGAACAAAAAAGATTTTACTTGAAAGAGATGCAAAGAAAAAGGAAATTATTACCAAAATGTAAATATAAGATCCTTCTTCACAGTTTGCAAAAGTCCTGTGAGGCAGAAAGTATATCTATGTATTTATTTATTTATTTTCATAATAGAACACCCAAGGAAGGACGTAAGAATCTTTGGATAATTTAAGACATGGCCAGAGTTTGTGTATGACGCAGTGGTTTGTATTCTGTTTTTAGGATTTTTGACATAGCAGTTCAAAGGAGGAAAAGTCATTGGTGTCTTTAAAAACCTTACCTTTCTTCCCACAAATTTAACAGAAAAGCAAAGAAATACAAAAGAGGACACAAATTGCAAAGTCAGAGGTAGGTTTAGCTCTCATCAATTTCCTTCTCTGAGGAATCGGGAGGTGATTCAGAAATGGGACCCTGTTAACAGAAAGAGATCTCTGCCAATGTCACTTGGAAATTTGAACCTTTTTCTAAATATGAAGAAACGAATAGGGTATCACGATAAGGCTACATCTCCTCCTGAAATGCAAATTTGGTCTGTACAAACATGCTGTGAGAGAGGTGCTTCTCCTGGGAATGAGGACTAAGCAGTCTTCTGGGACATGGACCAAAAGAAAAAAAAATGTGTGGACTAGATTGGGAAGTGATTCTCAGTGTTTATTCTTGCCCTGATGCAGGGACGTCACTAAAAATCATAAGGGGATAGAGTGACTCTCCAACGAAAGCCACATCTTATTTATAGGACCTTATTACCACAAATTTCTGGGATTCACTGCCCTGAGGGCAGGACAGATCATGTCACTCTTTACTGCAGAAAAATCACTCTTCAGAGAAGAAGGACTAGTGACAGTGAGCGCAAGAGAAAGAGGGAGACAGACAGACAGACAGGGCGATGGCAATAGGTCAGTGGCAGGGGTCCTATTCTTAATCCATGAAATATGTGGCAAGGGAAACAAGCTAAACAATCTTGCTGCATCCAACAGTTAAATAACAAATTTTCGAACTAGCTTACGCTTTTATGTTTCCAGCTCTCGGGAATTTTACTGAGGACCATTAGCTACAAAACACAAAATGAAAGAGGCGGCTCCAATTATGCCACGACCTCTTTTTATTACGCAGGGAGAAGAACTAAACCTTGTTTTAATAGGGGAAAAAGACATTTTAAAAACAGAAGAAACATTTGGGTTTGAAAATCATTTTAGTAAGTTAAAATTTCCTATCTGGTTCAAACTTTCACTTATAATATGAAAATGATTTGTTTTGATTAGTAGGTTAGCAACAACTCTTACTGAAATGGAAGCGCATCCCTTCCCTCTAAATTTTAAGTTCAGATGAGGGCAGGGTAAGCCGAAAACCCTTAGAAAAATTATTATTGTTTATGGTTTTATTGGACAATGTGTTCACTACAGATAAAAATACTGGGTGCTGCTTCTCCTCTTGTCCCAGAGCAGGAAATAGCATGAAATGAGACTTTGCATATGGTAAAAAGGTTTTTAAACATTCAAAAACATTTGAATTAAAAATTTAAAATCTTAGGAATTATTAATCTGTATTTACTCAGTGATTAGGTGATAGTGTTGTATTTAAATAAAACTTTCCTGCTTTCAGAATGAATACAAATTTTCTCTAGGAATCTGTGAGAGCAAAAGCTACTGTGTTAGCAGCACACACACACAAAAAAAGGTGTACTTTAAATTCTCAGGCAGCTTGGAAAAGCTATTCCTATTGTAGAAATGAAGTGGGGGAAAAAAGAAAACCCGAGTTGACTTTTTCCTGCTCCCCCATGAGTGGGGCTCCCAGGCAGAGTGGGTGGCTGCTACAAGAAAAGAACCTACAGAGCAGATTGGCCACGAGAATTCTAGAATTTTGTCCTTTGCACTTAGATGCCTTGCCATTTTGTTTAAATGAAGGATATCTTAAAAAACATTCTTAGAAGGGCACGAAATTTTGGAGGAGGGTTTATGGAACACTCTTACTTGAGCCACGGTGCACACTGGAATATTTCACGTATAGGCAATAATAATAAGTGGCTAACATCTGTATGGTCAATGTTATTGCCATGGTCTTTGTGATCCCACACAATCTGTTTTCCTTCTCCCACCTCACATCTCCCTGCCTTTTTTCCCCCCTCTTGCTTATTGGCTCTCTTGATGTTTTTTGAACTCTCCACACCAGATCTAGCCTCAGGATATTTGCAAATGCTGTGACCTTTTGCTCGGAATGCTCTTTCCATGAACATTGGCACGTTTCACTTCCTTCTCTCTTCAAATGTCAGATGTCACCTCAAATGAGACATCCTCATCCTTCTAGTTTAAAGTGGTACCAATCCTGCACTACCCCCCTTTCTTGTTTTGTTTTGTCTTTCTCCACAGTGCTTAACATCATTTCATATTCTATGTATTCTATCCACTTATCTTGTTTATTGTCTTTCACCCCAACCATTCCCAACTCCATAAGGGTAGAGATTTTGGCTGTCTTGTCAATGAGTGTATTCCCAGCACTGAGAATTCGATCTGACATACAGTGGGAATAGCGTGAGTATTTGTTGAATATATAACTTTGCTATTAAGTCGTCTAATCCTCACAGTATCTTGGTGAGGAAATTCTTGCTGTATTTCACAATGAGAAAACTGAGGCTCAGAGTAAACTCACAGTGGCTCTGGAGTCAGTAAGCAGCAGAGCTGGGACTCAAACCCAGGACACCTGACTCAGCAACCCATGCCATTTCCTCTATGTCCCTATGCTAGGGCAACCTCTTTTGGGAGAACTTTAAGTTCAGAGTCTAATATAGTCTCATTAGAGGTGCATTTGTCCTACTTTTACATCGTTGATCACACATAGCAATTCAAATTGCTTATAATTAGTCACTGGAAGAGAAAGGAACTAAGATTAAATCATGAACTAATGCTTATTCAACACCACCTGGCTAGGCCTATATTAACAAAGCAAAGCCCAGAAATGAGGCTGTTATTCTAATAATTTAGGCAAAACTCTCACTGCTCTTCAATTGTCAGAATAATTGCTTCAGTGTTTCTTGCATACCAGTGTTTTGCAGCCCTGACACTATTGAGATTTGGGGCTGGATAATTCTGTGTCGTGGGGGGCTGTCCTGTGCATTGTGTGATGTTTAACAGCATCCCTGGCCTCTACCCACTAGATACTAGTAGCACTCCCCTGGTATGACAATTAAAAATGTCCCCAGATGTTGCAAAATATTCTCTGAGGGGCACAATCACCCTGGTTAAGAGCCACTGTCTTAACCATATACTTCTTAGGCACTGTAGTGGGCACATAGTGGATGTTTACCAAGCAGCTAAAATGAGGGCTACTAGGTTTTGGTTCATGTGAGCCAGAAAAATGAAAAAGGAAGATAAAAATGCTTTCTCTCCATTTTGTCAACTGTATAATGGAGGAAAAGGTGGGATTTGCAGCTTATTGACCAATTGACTCCAAAAACTTTTGTCTGGTTAGGTACAATGTATTTCTCAGACCACTAAAGTGCTTAGTACTTCACAGGTACAGATACTTCCTTCCCTGATATGAAACACAATAATAGCAAAGTATTATGGTAATTCTCAATGTCTTTCTATTCCCCATCTCCAATTTCTCAAAGGGCCCTGCTTATTATATTGCAAAAGAGAATGCAGAGCTATGACTTCTTCCCAGCTGCTACTTCACTACCTAAATTCGGGCCTTTTATACTTGTCCCCAGTATCACTGCTCTCCTAGCCTTTGGCCCACCCTCTTCCCTCAGTGAGGGCCATTTTCCACTTTGCAATCAAGATTATCTTTCTAAAACACCAATACCACTCCCCATTAACTTCAAAAGCACTTCTCAGAGAGGTGCCCATGTAAAATATTGTTAATGTGTGTTTCGGGATTGGGGAGGAATAAAGAGTTGTGGGATCAAATACTATTTGGTAGTACTGTGTTAAAAAAAATTTAACAGGTTTCTTTATTAGTCTTCACAAAGCCTACATACACTGATACATAGATAGCTTCATGATTTGCCAAATTATTGGACCATAGAATCTTTTCCTGAAAAATCTTCTGTTACTAATAGGACACATTTGGGGGGACATTAACTTATAGAATTAAATTCAGTTTAAACAGCATCATAGATGTTTAACATGGTCAAATATTGTGCTAAATATTTGAGAAACAAACTAAAATAAGACACAGTCCATTCTCCTGATGAACTTATACTCTTACAGGAGAAACCAATAGACAGACAAGATAAAACATGGTAATTCCTATTATGAAAAATACAAAGAGCTAATGGAACACAAAGAAAGTCGTATCTGAGTTGGGTCTTAAAGAACAACTACGAGTTTTCCATTTTGGAGTGAAGAAGAGGTGGGGAATGGAAGAAGAGAATGGACATTGCAGGTGCAGGGAACAGCTGTACAAAATCATGGGAACAAGGAAGCACTGGTATAATTTAAATTACTCACAAGGAACAGGCAGAAGTGGAGAGAGATGAGACTGGAAAAGTAAGCTGGAGTCAGAAGGCCAAGGGCCTTGCATGCAAGGAAATGTGTTTGGGCTTTATGTTGTGGGCAATGTGGAGCCCTATAAAATAAATGAGCAGAAAAGCAACATGGTAAATGTTGTTTTGGAATGATAACTTCATTAGCAACATTGGAACATGTGAGGCCAAAGCACTGAGGACAGCTGAAAAGCAATTAGAATAATTAAACTGGTGCTATCCAACCTGTGGTGCATGGACCAACGGCATCAGCATTACCTGGGATCTTATTAGAAATGCAAACTCTTGGGCCCCACCCAAGAGCACTGAATCAGCATCTCTGGTCATAGGGCCCTGGAAGCTGTGTCTTAACAAGCCCTCCAGGTGAAGTTCATGCACGCTGAAGTTTGGGAAGTTCTGATCTAAATTATACATGAAGAAACTCAAACCAGGGCAGTGTGAGTGGGTATGGTGAGAACAGACTTAGATGTTTAAAGCTGGAATTGACAGAACTTACTAACCAACAGAATGTTGGAGTCAGGTAAAGGGAGATTGCAAATGGCTCTCAACTTTCTCATTTGGCTGACTAGGTGTGTGGCGATGCCTTTAATGAAGATGAAGGCTTGTTTTAAAGTAGACTTTAGCAAGGTTACCTCGGGGTAAGCTAAGCTTGAGGCCCAGGTAAGACATTTGGGAGGGAGGACCAGTAGTCATGGGTGCTCAGAAGAGGCGGGTGCTGGTGGCAGGGATCTGGAAGTCACAGTCAACCTTGAAACCACAAGGGTTTGCCCAAAGAAATAAGGAGTAGTGAGGGTCAAGGTTAGACCCAGAAAAACACCAATAATTTAAAGAATTAAGGAAGTATAATGATCATAGAGACAGAGAAGAATGAAGAGAAAGGTATCACAGAACCATGCACAGAGCCCCTGTCCTTTACGTGGCTCTAAAGGCCCTCTGTTATCTGGCTATCTGCTTACCCAGACTCATTCCCTATACTTTCCTTATGATACTTAAGACTTTTCAAGTTTTAGGCTTTCCTGACAAGCTCATGCACACCATGCTCTGTGGTAACTCAGGAGCTGGGTGATGTGGTTTTCACTCCACTTTGAATACCCTGCTTCTCAGCTGTCTTCACTGGTCTCAAAGGCTAACCCACTTTTGAATCCTCCCCTAGCTCCCACAGCCACAATTAACCACTCTTCTTCCTCCGTACTGCACACAAGTTACGTCTGTCTTAACACTTGGAATATTGCTGAGCTCCTGCCCTTTTTGTTGTTTGATTCCCCCACAAGAGGGTCCCAGGCCTATAAGTTAACCCATCTTTCATCCCTAAAGAGCCCAGTAAAAGACCTAACAGGAAATTTACTGTATGGATAAAAGAATGAATGAGTCAGTGATCAGACAGGTGGATTAATAAATGTGGACCAGTCTTAAACCTGAAGAACTGACAAAACCAGTATAGTCTTAAGATCTTTTTCCACTTGCTGGTTCCTCCTGCAGATCTGGGTCTGCTCAGGTGTTTGTGTCCCTGAGCAATCCACTTACTACTGTCTTCTCTCGAACGTGCTCTCAGAGGCCACCTCATGATCACTGCCACGTTGGAAAGCAGGCAGTAAGGAGGGGGTCCTAATATACTATTTCTGTGGCATCTGCACAATGAGATGTGGTGAGAATCTCTTATTGAAGAATTTCAGGCTGATAGGGATGTATTTTTGGGTGATGAGTGGGTTCTTTAAATCATCCCACATAGATGGTTCTCTACCAAACTAATACCTAGAATGTTCTATAAATGAAATAAAAAGTTCTACTTTATGGTTATTTCGAAGCCTGCAGTAAAAGCAAAGTCTAACTCCAAGAGAAATGTTAACGATTACATGCAAGTGTTCAGCTTGAAATCAGAATTTTTTCAAGGATTTATTTACTTTAGGAAATTTCATAAAAATGGATGGTAGGAAAGGTCTTCTATGAAATATTTCACTATAAAATATTTATTTCTACTCATTTGAATTCCATTCTGTTTAGATATTTAACATTTGATAGTTTTAAGAAGGACCAAATGGCTTGAAGTAACAACTTTCTTCGGATTCATAACAGCTCTTCATCTGGTCACTGAGCTGAGAGTTGAGCTGAATCCTGCAGATTCCCTTCAATATTGGGTTTTATTCCCTTCATTTTGTGCAGGCCGCTCTCATAGAAAACAGCCAAGAAAAACAACCCAAGCGCAAATGGCTGCAAATTGACTTGCAAATGTACAAATTCAGACCAAAAAAAAGGAAACAAGAAATCTTCTTTGAAGGGTAATTATCATAATTTATAATGGGCAAATCTAAAGTCTTTCCAATATTTTTCTAAACTTTCCAGTGACTTCATTGCCCATAACTGATAAGTTTTGCCACTTCCTTTTAACGTGTATTTTCAAAACCTGCACAGTTCTTTAGAAATGGGAAATTATCTCCATGACCTATAATTAGGAAACTAAATAATACTTCTCTCTAGTTAGCACAAATTAACATTAGGTCTAATAAAATAATTTGCCAAAAAGAAAATATATATATATATATATATATATATATATATATATATATAAAACAACCAAGCTATGACTCTGCTAGGCTAGGTACTAAGGAATTTATATTCTAAAAGTTCCTGTAATTTCAAACTTTAGCTCAAATTTTCATAAAATACAAGTGTCAAATAAAAGATACATATTTAACTCTGAAATAACAAAGTAAATTAAACCTCTGATGAATACGGTTCAGTTCAGTATGCTATAATCTAGTACCAAAGAAATAAGCAAAAACTTTTCAATTATGAGTTAATTTGCTGTGCAGGGAAGAAAATAGAAGATTGAATAAGAGAAACAAACACTTAAAACCACCACTTCGAAGCCCAGATTATCCAAATTGTTTCCACTGACAGATTAAATTATGTTGCAACATTAACATTTCATGAGAAACCTTATAAACGAACACTTTAGAAAATGATGATTGCTGAACCGAATAGCAGGCATAAAACATAAAACAACTCACCCAGCCCCATATGGCTATTCTTTTTTCATCAATGAAACCCATTTCTATGAATTTTCTAAAGTAAAAGAAACAAATTTTTAGAATTTTAAGTGTGTACACATGACATTTACTTCATTACACAAGCATATTTAATTCAAAGATTTAATAGCAATGCTACATTTTCTTTGTTTAAACACATGCATAATAAGGCTGCATTTACAAATAATTAAAATAATATTATCACGTTTTCTGCAAAAGGATGAGAGAATCCTCTCAGACTCTATTGTACAGTTATTGAGTAGTACTCTCAGGGTTGTAGGGCCTAGTTCCCTAACTATAGGGGTGAGTTACCTGAGGCTCAGAGACATCAAGAGACAAGAACACAAGAAGCAGCAACACCAATGAGTAGGACCAAATTTCCAAATCCCCAGCTTTTGGAAAGGAGGACTTTGTCATTGCTGTTTTAAATTCGATTAATTTCTTATCGTCTTGTTTGCTAAGTTGTTAATCACCATTTCATTTTCAGTCACGTTTGAGAAAAAATATACATCCCTCTTCCATTTCCTACTTAGGCACCCTCAATTCATCATGGTAGGGACATGATCTTTTAGGACGTGTATCTTTTAGGACATAGAAATGTTCTGCTTTAGCTCCACTACAGAGGATCCTCTATTTGAAAACTATTTTGAAAATAAATTTGTCCTTAGTAGCAAAGGGTTCTGCCGAAGGATGACCTTTAAAAAGTCATGGGAAATCCTCAAAGTCAATACAAAACAAGGGTGTTTCAAACTAATTTAGACCATGTTACCCTGACGGTTGGTGTTCTAGAGCAATTGTGGTTTATTTGGGGAAGGATCTCAGGGAAGCAGAAGCAGGGGTAGAAAGAAGCAAACCGGACGAGCCATTGCAGAAGCCACTGCATGCGACAGCAACTGAAGGAGGGAGAAGACCAAAGCGAGGGGCGTGGCCCCAGAGGAATACTACTTTCTGTTCCATTCAGTTACTGTTAATGCCCTTTCTCATCAGTTCTTCTCTGGAAGTAGGACTGAGCGATTTTCATTAGTTGGATAATGTAGTTTCTTAAAGGGATTTCACAGCAACCATTTCACTCCTTGCATTGATTCAACATGCACGTTTCCGATGCATAGAGGAGTTGGGCAAATGCCCGGGACAAACAGATGGGAAGAGGCCCCGTTAGTCACAGCTTACCCGACACTGATTCTGAAGGACACTGAGGAGTCTACAGGGAAGAAATGCAGTAGCAAATGGAAAGTTGCTACCTGTGTGGATGCTGCTCGTGGTAGAGCAGAGAAAGTGTGCAGCAAATTGTGGCACTTCAGCAATTCTTGAACAAACTTCAAAAACCAGATGAAAGAAGAGAAGGCTCACTTGCTTGTTAAAACACAAAAGATAATCTTGCTACTAGTGCTTGAAGACAGTTCTGAGCCATAAAATCAATGGTGATTTTATGATCTCCCAGAAAGCCAGCAATCATACTGCCTTGCATCTGGGGTAAAAAGCAAATAACAGGTGATACATGAGAACAGGAAATTCTTAACAGCTTTCTTCCTAGGTTTATTCTGAAAGGATGACATTTACAGGAAATGATAGTGCAATAGTTAACATGGAAATGAAACATTAACACTTAATGTGGCAGGACTAGGTTAAAGGTTAGCTAGATAATCTGAGCACTATGAGACCAACAAGGCTCTATAAAATTCACCTTCAAATTCTGAAGAGCTTCCAGAAGCGTTATCAGAAATACTGTTGATAATGTGGTTAAATCAACAAAATGTTAGTAACAAATGAAAAGGATGTTTTTCTAATTTTGGAGGCTGGGTTGGACTTTATAACTTTTGTCTCATAAAAATGCATGCCCCGAGGCCAAGGTCAAGTTAGAATCCAAATGATTATCCTGTTTTGGAAATGTTCTTATTGATGCCATCTACAACAGCATGATAGACTATTTCTTCTCATATAAGCCTTCCCCACCACTAACCCTCAACTGTGTAAAATTTCAAAGTTGTGCGAATGTCAATAATGCCAAATAAACCCCAAATGAGCAGAGTTGTCCTTGCACTCACCACGGTTTTATGGGTCTCACATATGTACCATTTGCAGAGAAACCTGAAGAAAGCAGGTCTCAGTTTCACTTACGTTTGTGACTGCACACCCATCTCCTTTAAAGCATTCTCTTTTGTATAGACAAAAGTTACGAGGTTGCATGACTTCTTTTTCCCCCCTGCTTTTCCTTGTTTAAATCAATTTATTGGCCTTTCCTAGTATTTACTGTTGTTTCTGAATATATACATATGATTTTCTTTTGGCATATAGAAAATTTAGGCAGATTGCATTTTATAAGAGATTCAAAGGGACAAATTTCATTCTCTGGGAGGAATTTTGAGGGCTACAATAGAAGGATTATAATCACAATTTCCCAGGTCAGGCATTCAGGACCTGATTTCTAAAACACTTTTTTGGGAGACGTGTGGTCGAATCATTCCCAGGATTATCATTATAAGTCTATCCTTTTTAGCTTCTGTTTTCTCAAAGCATTGGGTTCCAAGACTTCCTTTTCATACTGGCATAATAATGATCTCAAGCAAAACCAAGGCCAGCCCTGGCTGCAATCTCCACTATTGCTTATATGCTTTGCATGGGCCATGCAGCCGCCCCACGTTCGCTGGGATGTTTTACGAAAGTTTTACCTAATAGCAATGTTGTCCCCTCAGAGTGCAGGTGGATTATCCCATTTTACCAGATTGTAAGTGCATTGAAAGCAGAGATTGTCAATTGCACAATTTTATACAGAATGCACTGCAATGACATGTATTAATATTTGATATATTGCTGAATGGCTGAGAAAATGAGTGAACATCTGTCTGCCCTGTAGCAGGAAGACTTTCTTCAGATTCCATCATAAAAATGGCTCAGAGAAAGTAAAGGTATCCAATTTACCACCTCTAGTTCATCTTCAATTCTAAATGCCAAAGAAAATTGGTATTACTGTGAAAATCATTAGAAGGTAGAATTTGTGGCTTTGTGTCCCATACGTTGAACATCATTGCTCAAGTTTAAAATTTTGTTTCATCCAAGGAACACAGTTAGAAGCTATTTCTTCTTAAGTCTAAATGCTGCATTTGTGTAAATAAATGCACGAAAGCATAATGATGAATTTTGGTGTTATTGGTGGGTTGTGATCATGATCATGACTGTGATTCTTTTTCTTTTCTTTCTTTCTTTCTTTTTTTTTTTTTTTTAATTATCTAATGCCAAAAGAAACCACTTTTTAGCTCTACCAGCTTTGGAAAAGACCTAACTGAATTATAAACGAAAAATAAATTTCATCTCTGTTTTCATGTGGTCCCAGGATTACATGTCCTTGATGTTTACTGCATGGCCTAAATAGATGTGAACCATGGTGCCAAAAAAGAAAAAAAAAAAAGCCCTTGAGGAACTCAGTCTTTAATTCTGAAATTCTGACAATTGTGGTAATATTCTCATTTAGGCACACTGTAGTGTTTTTATGAGAAACTGATGCCTCAGTGGAGTTTTTCTTTGAACTCTCTGCCCCCCAAACATGTTAACAGTGGAAAGGCCAAAAATCTGAATCAGTAAGACAGAGGGAGGCAACCTCCTAGAAGCTAGGAGTGAGTGATGGCTACAGATTTTAGTGTTAATAGCTTACTTACTAATTTGTCATATTTTACTCAAATAGGCTTTGCTTTTAATTGAACATTTTGTGTGTGTGTGTGTGTGTGTATGTGACTGATCATACAATGGAAGAAACATTTGAAAATATATGAGTTGTGATTACCTTTCTATTTTTTAAAATAATTACTTGTGAGTTTAAACTCTTCTGCTTTGATCAGACATAAAATATAGAAAAGTGTTGCCTGGGCCTGGCTCTTAGCTATCAAATGCAATCAGTGTTGTGTATGTTGCATTGAAATCAATAACTATTAATGACATTAAAGTGATAAAAGAAGTGTACTAATGAATTTTCTGTATTTCTCCTTGCCCATGAAACAGTGTTTCACCTTTAGCTGTCATACATTCCTGTGCATCCATGACTGAGAGAGCAATTAGCCTGTTCGATTTTAGATGTATAAACTGCTGTTCTCTCACTTCATCTACTCACACTATAATAACAGAAACCCAACAACTGCCGAGACATTGCCAGACGAATCCTGCGCAGTGTTTCCAAAGAAGCAATGATTTTGGCGATAATATTCTTTTTGTTTCAGGAAAAGATGATTGAACCATAAATTGAGGTTTAAAATATAGTTGGGAAGAAAAAATCAGATTATGAGTCTGTCTTTCCTCTAAATGTTTTCATAATGTAATTTCTGTTATGTAAAATGAATATGTTTTTGTCAAATGAAACAGACAAACACTTGCATGCTACCAATAGCCAACTGACAGCTAGTTTAACCACAAATGAAATGTCCAACACCTAAAAGTAAGTAGTACTGATGAACTCTTGAGCCATGTCTAAACATATGACATGGAATGTACAGTGCTTGAGCAAATTCAGGTATGTAGTTTTCTGGAGGTCATCACTAGAGTTACACAAATTTTCCGCCACTTGTGAGCTATAGTAATCAATGGAAGGATATTGGAATGACTGACAACACATCGAAAGAAGGTATTTGTTTTTTGGCACTAGGAATCATTTTTCTACACATTTATTAGCACTCTTCCATGAATAATTTTTTCATATTTGGCAGAAATGTCCCTTTAAGATTGATGGTAGTTTTAGACTAAGTTAAGAAAAGAGACAAAACAAATTAAGTCATTAAAAAAATGGAGAAATGCAATAGTGATTGCACGACATTTGTTTCGTTTGACATCTGCTTGAATGAGAAGGTGCTCACCTGACAGCAGTAATCTGGTCTTCAACTTCATAAACACCCAGCTTTCGATACACTGCATACAGGAATTTGTCACCTTGGAAAGCTGTTCCTCGACCATCCACCAAGGCAATGACCATCCCTTCCTTACTTGCAAGATAAGATATCCAATTAACAGAAAATACAGACCTTACACTCTGACTGCAGGGACCACCGTACCTAAAGGGGAAAAAAAAAAAATCTCTGATTCCTTTATAAAACTCAACTTCCCTTTCTGGACAAGTATTGCCTCTAGTAATTCCCAGTACAATTATGTGATAAAATAACAATGGCGTTAGAACTGGCTCAAAATCAAGAGGAGAGCAGGCTTTTCCCAGAGGTTTGCTACAAGGAAGTTGTTTTGGGACACAGCCTCTCCTATTCCCCAAAACGGATACATCTAGGGTTGGCATTTCAAGGAATATGTGTGGGTTTTTCGTCATTTCTGCCACCTGCCACTTGCTAAAAGCAGACATAAGATATACTAAAAAAAATGCATGGTGTTTTAAGCAAATTGTGTGTAGGTCAGCACTGATTTTGGGTGTGATTCCACTAAATGTATTCTATTCCTTTATTTCATTTCTAACTCAATTACATAAGACGTTAAGATGATTTACAATATTTTTTTGGCTGCAATTTCTCTATCTCAAAGGTATTCTGACACATTCGGCAATTTGCCATACAAAGGAAATTCAACACAGCAAATGCAGGCAAGTCCATCTAAAAATCTCAAAACTTCCTCAATCCATTTTAAATAGCCATATTTTATTTACTCTGATTAGTTGAGGAATATATAAAAACAGCATCAATAGGAACTGTTACCAAGGAGAATGGTTCATTCTATTTCATAAATGTGTATTTCATCCAACATATTTTCAGTAAATAGTTTTTGCACCAAAGAAAATATTACATACACTTGAATTAGCAAGGGATACTTCTTTGATCTGTCAAATTGAGGAGGAAGAATCATCTTGTACCATAAAGCTTTGAAAAAAAAAAAGAAGAAAATTTTCATTCCACAATACTCATGACATTATTTATTTTCTTTAATAACAACATATACCATAAAATGAATTTATAACTACTAAGTTGTTAAGAATTGAGAATATACTTAAAATTGATTTTTATTAAGTATTTTATGTTTATAAATGACTAGAAATCTTGAATTACTGTTCGTTCTAGAAGCACACATTCTAAAATTAAAATTAGATAAGCTCTTTTTTAAAAATGTGAGTGCTGTAAAACAGCTATGGAAAAGTATAAGATCAGCTCTATTCACAAACATGCTAAATGTATTTAGTAAAACTAAATATTATTACAGTAAGATTATTTTAAATAAGATCCTGTACTATATTATGAGGTTTGGACTATAACATTTACCCTATAATATTTTTTTTAAAGTAAGAAAAGTATTCAGCTTCATTTCTATAAATGAGAAGTTTTTAGAAGATCTTACTAATTTCATCCACTTCAAGTTTCTTAATTTCCTCTTTAGGCATCTGGATATTTTTCAGAGCATTTTCCAATTCCTTGTTGTCTTCCAGGATTTTGATTTCTTAAAAAAATAAAATGTTAATTTTAAATTAATTGTATTTCCACTAAAAAAATTCCTTTCTTAAAATTTCTTTGGCTTTAATATAGATGACACTGAAGCTGTGTAAGGCTTGCTTGAGAAGTTTCATTTTGACAAACACATTTGTAATCCAGCCGTTAGAGCAGATGAGCTCATGAGGACATCACGTTTTAATCATTGTCTCCTAAACTGATCCTTATGGCATCAAAATGCATTTTGAGCTGAATCACAGAAGGAACAATGTGTATTCAATCACATTTTCCTATCTCCTATGGTTTGTTTTTCAACTTAAAGTCATGTTCTGACTGAGTAGGTGATATTTCTTTTATCATCTGTTAAAAAATAGTAGTAGAAATAAAATCTAGATTGCTGAGGTCTCAAATTTAAAATAATCATGTAGTTGCAAAACTTGTTTTTTTTTAAATTTTCAATTGAAGCCAAATATTATTTCTGTGATTTTTAATATTTCTCTCTTTCTTAAGTTTTTCCTGTTGTACTTGATTAATATAGGATAGTCTTTTTTTTTTTTTTTTGGTAACTGAATTACTGTGTATACTATTCCTTCAAATGCTTCCTTTCAAAGTTGTTATATATCTTAGTAAAACAACAATATGTGTACATACTGTGCTCTCTTTCCGTCTTACACCTTTAAAAAATCTTTTCAACTACTGTTTATACTTGAGTTCAGCTATTTTTCACACTTTAATCTTTGAAACTGAAAAAATCCATTGATCTCCTGAATCCGTAGATTGGTGATACATGCAAATAGGTTTCTAGCAATACAGGGCTTTTTATAGGTTTTCTTTTGAACTGGGATTGACACCAACATTTTCTAGAGAAAAGTTAGTCTTTCATATAATATGTGGAGTTTGTAGCTTTATATTTTTAAAAGAGGGTCTGGATGCCTTGCGAGACATAGCTATTGCTACAGAAGACGTCCCGTGGACTTCTTGTTTTTATGCCTTTTTGAAGAAGTGGTCGCTGGAGAGAGGGAACTGGAGGAGTACTTGTAACTATACTAAGTTTGCCAAACCACTTCTCTTGTAACTCTCAGTTTTCATATACTCATGGCATTTTGCTCCAACATGTTATGTTTAATCTTAGCACAAGTATAGATGTTTTGGGTATAATTTGTATAAGATACATAATGAATTTCACATTAACTTTGAGTAATCTATCAGGAAAGAGATACTTGTGACACCTTAAAAGTTAAAACCAGAAAAGTAAAATGAATATACAATTCTAAGTACAGTAGAGCCAACTCCTCATTCTCCTTGGGTGGATCCTGTATGTGGAGCTGGCATGGATGAAGGGAGTCCTGTGTGGAGCAAGTACACATAATGTCTGATTGATTGATTGATTCATTACTACTTTTATTATACTACTACAGGTACTGGAAGCTGGAGATAATATCCAAGTGTCGGTACGTTGTTATGACTTTGACTCTTTCTCCTTTCTATTCCTAGCTATTGCACTTTTCCAATTCATGACTTAATGAAATTACAAATTTAATTCAAAAGTTTACTAATTCTTCTACAGTCCAGAGTTATATTTTTATGGATAGGGAGTGGGTAATTTTTCCACATCTTGGAGCACAAATGGAATTTCATAGCACTATGGGGAGAGTAACTGGGCTTCTCTATGGGGTTTCACATTGAAAGCAAGGGGTGGTATAGTCCAAATTGGACCTTTTACTTTCCTTCACTCATCACTGTATACTCAGCGCCTAGAACACTCAGAACCTAGCATCTGTCATGTAGCATGTACTCCGTATATATTCGTAGATTCTTCATTATGATGAAATCAAGTTGTAAGAATAATTAATCTTATCTTTGATTTTTGTTTAAATCACATTAGAATGCCATATTGCTCATTAATTAAATGAGGAGAATCTGTGGAAAAGCTGATAAATGAGGTCATCCAATCAATTGGTTAACTTTAACGAGCACTTGCTGTGCCCAAAGCAACTAAACCCAGTTGGGCACTTGATATGGAGTGCCAGCTCTTCTGGGTTTCCATAACACTTGGTTCGAGTACTATCTTGTATTTCCACATGACCTTACCCCTCTTTGCAAGGAAAATGAAGCCATTACACTGTCTTCCACAATGTCTTCAAACTGTCATGCAATTACACCAATCATTTCTTCATTGTCTCCATCACAACGCAAGAGCTGAATGCCCTCACCTGTCTCTGGCCTCCATCCTCTCCCAGCTTCTTAGGGGCCTCCTTCCTCTACGTCTTCAATTCCCTTTTTCTCCTAATTTCTTCCATCAGCATTTAATCTACTCAAATGTTTACCATCTTTCAAAAACAAAATTAAACCTCCATCAATCCTTTACAGCCATCATGCCACCTCTCCCCTCCTCTCATCACAGTCAGACCTACTGGAAATACTGTCTCTTTTTACGTATTTATGCAGTCCTAACCTTCAGTCTGGATTCCACCTCCACTGCTCCACTGAAACTGTTCTGACCAAGGTAATGTCAATCTCTTTCTTGCTGCGTCCATTAATGTAAAGCAGGTCTTGCTTCACTCTCTGCAGCATTTGACACAGCTGAGAACTTCCTCCTTCTTGAGATTTTTCTCCTTCCCTGCCTTCCATGGCATCATACTCTCAAGGTTGTCCCCTTCCTTTACTTCCCTCTCAGTCTCCTTCACAGGTGCATTTTTCTCTTTCCATCTCTCAGGTGTTGGTGTTCTACAGTTTTGCTCTAGGCTCTTTCTCCACTAACTCTACCTACCCTTATTTTTCCCACTCTGCTGATCTCATCCATGTCCGAGGCCTTAGTAACCATGTGTTCCATAAACTAATGACTTCTTAATCATTATCATCAGTACAAACCCATCCTCTGACATCCTACAGAACGCTTCCACTTGGATAGCCCATCAGTACTTTAAACTCAACATTTAAAACAAAATTCATCATCTCCCCCAAAATTTGCTCTCCACAGTGGGTCCTCTCTTTCAGTGAAAGGCATTAATATCAAGTCAACCATCCAAGCAGTGTCAATCCTTCCTTCATATTGACGAGTCTCAACATGTAGCTATGATCAGGAAACATTTCCTAACCCCAAAACCCAGATGAGGTGCTTGCCCTACAAGCTTCCATGCTTTCTATACTTCCCCTATCTTAGAACTTTATCCCACTCTACTGTAACTGCCCAGTCACACATTTGCTCTCCCCACTGATCCATCCTCTCCTTGAGGACAGAGACAATATCTAAGCCCATATCTATTCATTTAACAGATCTCGCACCTGGTACAATGTCTGGCTTAATGTGATGTTGTTCAATAAATATTCGCTGAATGAAGATTCCTGGCACCAAATGCAATGTAAAATGGATGAAAAAACTACAAATAAATAGGAGATACATCATCTTCTCTAAAACAGCAGCTGGACATTTATTAAAAATCCAGCATAATCCAAGAGATACTGAATTGGAATCTCTGGGGAGGGCCTAAGAGTCTATATTTCTAATAAACGTATTAGAATTTCTTCATGGAACTGTGCTTTGAAAGAATTTGAATTCTTTTTTTTTTTTTTTTGAGTTAGGAAATACATAATTACATATGACATATTTGAGAGTGATGTGAACACTGTACCTATTTTGTAAGTATTGTGTGAAGCAATAAAGCTTCAAAAGCAGTACAAAGATTGGTATCTACCAGGAATCTACCATGTATATTAAGAAAGTAGAAATCCATGCTGTGGGAAAAGATAATCATGCAGTCACGATAAAATGGGAATTATACATTTATGTTGATTTCCATTAAAACAAAACCTTACAGGCTTGAAAGGAGTATTGCTGTAAGTTTTCTTTCACTGCAAATTGAGATGAGTCAAATGAAGAAATATAACATTGTTATTCTTAAATGAATTTCATTATTAGACACAAGGTTAAAAATTTTTTAAATGAAACTAAATTCACTGTCCCATTATTACAATGCCTATCCTGTCCAGAGTTCCTGAATTGACTGTTTTTTTTTTTCTCATTACTTTATTTTCACCTAGATTTGAACCATCGAGCTGACCGCCAAACTAATCCCGAAGCAGCCTCCTGACTTGTCACCAAAGCTGTCCACAGGCAATCGCAGGCCTGGGTGCTGAAAGAAGTGGCATCTGCCTCATTGTCCCTGCTCTCCAACAACTCCAGCCCTATAATGTTGTTTAATAGTAAATCAAAAGATAATGGAGAAACAGCAGGAAAAGTATCAGAGCAATTATACACTTGGATAAGTCTGTTGAGAGCAAAAACGGTCATCTTTGAGCTGTGAACTATTTTGAACCAATATCACAAATACAGGATAGAGAAGTCTGTCTTGATAGCAGTTGAAAATGGAAAGAGCCTCCAAATTTCAGGGCTCTCATATGTGGCAGCAATGTGATGTAGATGTAAAAACAAAAAAAGCTGGCATGATAGTCACTCTCTGCTCTGAACTGAAGTTCTACCTAGAATTTGTCTCCAGTTTGGGATGTTACAAAAAAAAAAAAAAACAAAGACAAAACAAACACACAAAACAACATACGCCCTGTCCCCCCAAAAAACCCAGGAATTCTATTTGGAGAGGGAGAGTGTACTGAGTATGTTGGATGCTAAGTTTCTTTCCAATTCTAACCTTCTGTGCTTTTTATAAGGCTGGTTGGGGAACACAGAATTAAACCCTCTGACATAACTCATCTGTGTTATGTCAGGTTCTCACTGCAAATAATTATTTAAATTTCATATAATCAGGTTTGACCCAAATAATACCCAAATCTGTGCAATAATTAAGTTGTGTGATAACAGGATTCCACTGCAGTCCCCCTTGTCGGTGTGGGGAAACTGTCCTGCTTTCTCTAGTGGAGCATCACAGAGAATTCAGAACGTCTTTGGGCAAGACAATAACATGCAACAGAGAGTACCTTGATCAGTATGGCCGTCATGAAGGGTGGAAATGGGGAGGCCCGGACCTGTGTGCAGGATGGAAATAAAAGCATGGCTTAGTGTTAAAATAACTCTTAGTGTTCAATAAGGATTGCTGGAAGTATTTATGATTAGTGTCAAGCTGAAGTACATCTTTTAATTCTGCAGCTATTTTTGTCCCCATGAAAACATCACCTCTTAAGTCACATTTAAACAACACATGAGATCAGAGCCCAATCAAAGAAAAGATATGAGAGAAGCATTGCCCGTGCACTTTTCCAGGAGTAATCCTGAATAGTTAATACCTAATAATACAAATGCACCCCAGAAGCTGCAGTGATGAATCGCCTTCTAGGAAGATATGCTGTACGGGTCCGTTTGGGCTGTGTCTTTATTATCAAATAACCTTCACCAGTACCCACACTGTATTTTCAATCTGGCTTCTTGGTTTAATGTTCACTCTATTTTGGTGGGTAAAATCTAGCATCTTTTTTGTTTTTTGGTATAATTAATACATGCAGAAATTTATCTGGAATAGGTTTCCTTTTAAAATATGCTGTGGCAGGTCATGTTCCCTGGGAAACAGACCTGGAAAGAGTTTTAAATTTTATTGGGGGTAGTGGGTGGTATTGGGATGCATACCTGTAGGGGAAGGGGAGGAAGAGTAGGGCAGGTGGGCTTCAGTGCTATCACAGAGACCCCCAGATGGCCTGCAGAGTTGTCTGTAATGGGGCAACAAGCCAGGCTTCTATCCTCCAGCATGGAGCAATCATTGGATGTGGCCGGGGGAGATAGCAAGCTCCAGAGAGGGGGCTCAGCTGTGAGCTGTCAGCCACCAGCACGCTCAGCAGCTGGAGGAATGAGTGAGTCAGTCCTGAAGATGTGGGTTCTGGCTGGCACGCCAGTGCCCACTACGTATTCCAACATAGAATCCAGCTTCTCTGTGCAGAAACTGGCCATTTTAACAAGATCTACAAATAAACACTGACTATTCCTTACTTAAACTACAGAACTAAGTAATACCTGGAAATATACTTTCAAAGGATAAATTTGCTCAGGCAGTCAATGGGTTAAAAGCAACAAAGGTGGAGGTTGGGGGTAGATGTTCATCTGCAACCCCAGATGTGGCTGCTTCCTTCTAGGTGGAGGGAACACCATTAGACTAGCCCCTTAGCTCCATGCAAGGCAGGGAAGGAATGACTTTGGTGAGTTCTGAGATTTGGGTATGAGTGGCTCCTTCTGTCTTGCTCCTGGCATCTTTCTGCCCGCAGAGAACATGCTTTTGATCTGTTCCTCAGTGCTGTACCTGTGACGGTGCCAGGCCCCATGCAGGAAGCCTGTGGCTGTCCTGTTGCGCCCGCACTTGTGTGAGTAATTGTAATGTGGGGATGTAATATTGGGAAGCCACACACCTAAGCCACATTTTCTAACCAGCCTTTATAGGTAATAATAATATTTTGCTTTCCTGCTTGACTCTTTGGTCTAATTCTGGAATGGGAAAAAGGCATACTATTTATTAGGCTCCCTCAAAACCAAACCAAAATAAATAAAAAAAGTTCTGTGTAGAACCTCAGAATTTTACAGAATGCAATTGCAGAGCTTTTCATTTTGGTCAGTTTTTCTTCAAAGTTAGCAAAAGGGACAAGCACTCATATTACATGTTCGGCCAGCATGCAAAGAAATGAGACCTGAATCTAAATTTCTAGACTCTAATAAATCAGCATCCACCCTGTGAAATTTTCAAGGGTGTACATTTCCAGTAATGAAAACTCGTGTGTATATATATATATGTGTATACATATATATTTTTTTTACCTAAATTATGAGACAAACTAATGACCAACTGTTCTTGACACAGGGGCCTGAGGGTGTGGTCATAGCGGCCTAAGCATCACTTGTCCAGAAACCTACCTTGTGTTGCTTTTGTTCCATCAGCATCATCAATATGATTTTATCTGTTTTAATCCTGTCATCTAAGACTTACTCACTGTCCCTCGGGAGAGTTTGAAGTTACATAATGAGGCTTTACTCTTAGTCCTAAAGGGAAAGATTTCAAGGTTTTTCCTATGATGGCGCAGTGACTCATTTTACTGGAGCTTCAAAAACACCAGACGATGTGATGCTTCCCACACAGTATATTTTTTGCTAAATGGGAAATTACCATACTGCCAAGGAAGAGTGAGTGGTGGAAAAGTCAGGCGATTCAAGTTCTAGAAAGGACTCTTCCACCAACTTTTGATGAGAGCTTAGTCTTGGATTCCTTCTCTCTTTCAGTGGGCACTTAGGCTCAAGTAGGCATTAGGAAGACAAAGTGATACAAAATGTGGCATAGTGCTTTCCAAAAGCGTGAAAGCATTACACAAATGCAGAATACATATACATATAAATGCATGTGTGGAAGTGAAGTGTCCCTGATGCCTTTCTCTGTAAATACATCAGCATGAAACAAGTTTTTTGGTAGACTTTGCAAGAGACAGTAATGCTTTGATATTCCCTAACACCTATGTTTATTCCGCAAACATTAAATGCCCATAATATATTAGACATTCTTTTTGGTCTTATGAACACAAAGATTAAAAGAAAGCAGCCCCTGCCTCCCGGGGAGAAAAATAGATACATCTCAGTACTGAGATGAATCAGTACTGTTAGTTCAATGATACTATGTGCCTGGCATGCAAGCTTTCAATATATGTTGCATAAATACATAGCTGGGGTTGAAAAATGTTGCATATAATTTGAGAGGGACATTTAATGTATACCTTTAAATGCCAGTAACCACAATCAGTACATATGGTCATGAACAACAATCTCTTGACATTTCAAAGATGCCACTGACCAAACATTTTATGAAAGTGTTATTTCAAACTGACATCTTGTGCCATCTTAAAGGGAGCACTTGGGTTAAACTGCTTATTCATGTCCACACAGTCAAATGAGCTGTGGCTCAGGTTCTGGGGCCAGGTGGCTGGATTGAGGGAAGCGGCATGTCAGGGTGGCCTTTATTCTGGTTCACTTTACAGAAACTTCGGGGCCCCTGTAACTGACTAGGGATCTCAAGCTGTCGAAGATTCTATTTGTTCACTAAATCACCCATCCCCACATGGGGAATTGATACCCAAAATAGGATGATAGCGTGCATTTTGTAATACCTCTAGCCAAGTGCTCTACCCCCTGGCCCCAAATTGGGGAGGAGACAGAGATTGGAGAATTACAGCTTTGCCAAGTCAGTTTTCCAAATCTCCATAATGGCTACTAGGACTCTAATGTATTCCATTGATCCATACTGATCTGTTAACCAAACCTGTTTGATTGCTTGCCACATGTTCAAGATATATATAAAATATGCATAAAATAAAATTATATGGATAGAAATTATTCACTAAATGTACACATGGCCTAAACAATGAGGAAACATTTTGTATATTTTATTATCTATGATTTTTTTATATTTGAATGAATTACTTACAATGTTTTCTAAATTTAGAAAGGACATACTGTATGACAAAGGTTCATTTTCTATCCCCATTGAAACTACACTTTGAAGAATGACTGACCTGCAAGGTAGGGACCTCAGGTTTCTAGGCCATTGGTTTTCCCCTGGCTGTAGGAAATGGGGCCAAAGTCCAACAACCATTTTATCAGAGAACACATCTTTTTATGACATTGCTAGCTGTGGATAGCTGGTAGATTGCGTCTGCAGACAACGTCATAGTGCTATGGAACGTGGTGGTTAAGAGCATGGGATTTAGAGGCAACAGATCTTTGCTTCAATCCTGGCTGAAGCTTATCAGCAGCGTGGGCAATTGGAGAGTTACTCTGTGTTTCCACAACTGCAAAAAAATGGGGATAATGATACCTTCCTATCTTTCTTTTATTTTTTTCCATAAGCACTAGATAAGATCTTTACATAGAACAAGTGCTGCAAAACTATGACTACAAACTATAGAATTGATCAGTTAGGGGTGACGAGGATGACAAGAATGACAGTGGGGATGGTAGCGTTTCTGTTAGGTCCGTTACCTACCATAGCAGATGAGTGCATAGTACTTGGCGTAGTCGCTGAAACTTGCTGTGTAATATTGGCACCTTTCTTTCCTTAGATGGCAAGTAACACACTTCTTGCTTGGAGGATAGCTTCCAATGCTAATTCTAGAGGGAAATGAAAATAAAACTAAGCTGAAATTTTGAGATTGTATTTATCAAAATGTACTACTCCATGTAAAGTGACTAATTTACATATTGACATCAAACCCACTCTATTTTTCTGTTGCCAATATCATTTAAAGTAAAGGGGAATCACAGTATTTTGATGTAGCTTGATTTTTGATCCATCTTTGCCTTAATAGGCGCAAACTTTCAGGGAAAAGCTTTCTGTGGTTTTCCTGGGGTGGGAGAAATAATGGGAGTGAGACAGTCACTTTCCGTAACCATTAATCTCTTACGCTTTACAAAGTGGTTGGGAACGCACAGTTCATCATCTTCCTTTTCCCGCCCCCTGGCAAGACACGCAAGGACAATCTGGCAAGTGTTACCACAAAGGGGGTCCCTGTTCCTTTTATATATCTGGAAGGGGGAATTAATAACAAGCAAACTGGAAATAAGAAAACCACGGTTCTAAGTGCCTCCTCGGCCTTTTGGTCCTTTCAGCAGGAAATTTAGGCTCATGGAAATTCAGCCTGGGAAGGCTCTCTGCGCGTATTCTACCAGCCAGTCTGCACCTACCACGCTGGTCTCACACGCGCCTCGGCAGAGCCCTCTGCATGGCTCCTGAATGGGGTGATTTAGCTTTAATGTGTATACTTGTGGAACTTATTCCCAAACCCTCAGAATCAGAATCCCATTTGGGGGAGACTAGATGGTGTTATGCCAGGGTGAGGGCAGGGTTGGAACCCTATTGTGGCTGTCAGGGTTACCAGGGCCACCTCTGAGACCTTTCTGCTGCTGCCCCTCACCCTGTCCTGGGTGTGGCAGAAGGTGGCCAGAAACACTGCTGGTTCTGGAAAGAGATTCTCCCTAACAGATAAGGTAAGATCATGATCCAGGAGGGAACAGAGGACTGTAACAGAGAGAAATTTCTTATTTCCTCTTTAATGGTTAGTACTTACATTCCTACTTTTGTGTGATCTTGGAAATGTTAGGGAGACGGTGAACAGTAAGGGCTCAGAGGGCAGCATGCCCAGCTACAAATCCTGACTCCAACAACATTACCTGTCTCAGAGAGCTATGGGAATTTAATGAAATGGTATATGCAAATCAGACAAAAATGTGCCTGCCATACAGTAGACTACCAACACATGGTAACTATCATTTTTATTCCACATACAGAAGTGGGGGTTGAAGGCACCATTTCAGTCATCAAGCGGACAAATGGACTGAACTTAAACCCTAACATGGAAACAGAGTTGGGTTATAGCAAAGTGCACCTTAGCAAAAGAAATCACACATTATGGGAATAAAAACAATGCCTGGTATCTAATAGGTACTCAATAAATGTGTGTTAAATACATAAATGTTCTCAACTACCTCTTAATTTAGTTGAAGTATTTAGTACCAAAATAGTATTTAGTATTTATATGAGCATTAGGATTTCTTGTTTTTTCCTTTTGAAAACAAACATTTTGAGTTGGCTAACATTTTCAGAGTGTGTGTTTATTATGCTGATGTAGTTTAAACATTCTCCAAATGTTTTATCTTAATTCATAAATGATTTTTATTACATTTCACACTTTAAAAAAATATTCTACATCTCTTAGGGACTCTTACTTATTTTTATTCAAATATCAATATATTAATATATAAATACCAAAATGAACTGACATAAATTACCTATAGATATTTCTTCTTCCAGGGTAACCTTCAAATTCATTGCTAGAGTAAAACCTGAAAATACATTCAGAAATTATTAAGTAAATATTGATGATTAAATGATAATAGAATTGTTAGTACTAATATAGTAAACAATACAGGCATGCATTCATCTCATGAAACTAGGTATTAATTGGCACTTATATACACAAATAACTGCTGTTCATTACTGAATTTTGGGTGTGTACTCTGACTTCCAAATCATGAGACAAAGATTAAATTATGCTGAGCACTCTTTATTTATAGGCATATTATATTCTTGTTCATTAATCATGATCCATGCAAAATAAACTAGGATATTTGCTTAATATCACACTTTTCCTTTTCCATGATTAATAATATTTTACCAGTTTCTATGTGCTATATTATTTACTTTTGCCTATGATTCTGAACACACTTTGAATTTATTTTACAGAAGCCCTGACAGTAGTTACATTTGCTACAAATCAGGGAAATTCATCCACAATGGATACCATACAAAGGGCATGTGAATTTACCCAGACGCCAAACAAGTCACAAGCCAGAGCATACTTGTTACCTAAGTATCCAGGTCCCAGTTCTAACCTGTCTTAATATAGTCATGAAAATCCAATTTAATGAGGTGATTTTCACTCCTCTGTGAGTTCATCTGAATATCACAAACCGTCATTTTTTTTTTTTTTTCAGGAAGAGCATAACAAGAGTTTGAGAAGTTTGGAATAACCAAAGTTTGGTTTAATTTTCAGGATGGTTCGGCAGGCCAGTTACTTCTATACCCTCAATGTCATGAAAAATCTTATTAGTTCCAAGAGAAAGAAAAAGGCAACAGAATACAATTTATGCCTTAAACTAGTCTCTTTCTACACATCTTTACTAACTTCACATGACTCTAGTCATCACTTGCCTTTCCCATATACGTCATCCCAAACACCCTGTGAATAAACCACTCAGCATCTTTCCCTAAGAGCTCCCTGCTGCTTTCTTGCTATGGGGAAGGTTCCCCAATAGTCTTGCTTCTAATCCTTGCAGCAGAGTCCACTTTCCATCTTTCCTCTCTCTTTTCCTTCACAGCCAGTAATTCGCCAGTCCTGTTCAGACTTCTTTACTGTCTGCCCTTCCTCTCTTTCATTTAGCGAGTGTGTATTGAACTGCTCCTCTGTGTCAGGCACTATGCTAAGTGCTAAGGATGCAATCAAAGAAGGAGACACAGTTTTGTCCCCATAGTCTCTAATTCATTGCCACTATTCTCGTTCAGGCTGCTATCACCTCAGGCCTCTATTAGGACCAGAGCCCCGGTTTCCTACCCTTCAGTTTTCCCTACTTCCTCAGCATATTGAAATTAATTTCCCACTTTTTTTTTTTTTTTTTACCTTGTCACTCCCTTACTTTGGCAATTTTAATGGCTGCTCCATATAATGTCCAAACTCCTTTGCCCTCCATTCGAAGAATTCCAAAGATTAGCAATAGGTTACAAACAGGTTTTCATCCAGTGATCCTGGACTAAGGGCCCCCTCCTATTGCTCCTAGAATTGCAGGTAATGGGAGGCAGATTGTGAGCACTAAGAGAGGACCCCTGGGTGTGGACTATATTAGAAGTGACTGAAAGAACTGGAAGAAAGAAGTCCCATGTTGAGGTCAACAATAAGAGCCTTAGATTTAATGTGCTTTTGCTTTGAATCCTACTCTGCTACTAAGTATGTGGCCTTTGGCCATATTAATTAAATTTTATGAGTATCAGTTTTCTCATCTGTAAACTTGGAATGATCATTTCTACTTTACAAAATCTGGTATGTGCTAATTACTCAATAAATGATAACTGTGATAAATATTAATAATAATCTTAAACTTATGTAACAGTGAATCACTACAAAAGAGTCTCCATATCTATGGGCTGCCCTCCACAGAATTTTAAGCTTGCTCATTGCTTCAAGTGTGAAAGAGTAAAATTTGCCTTTAAAACCAGTTATTCTTTTTAAATTTTTATCCTTTTTATATAATTATCTACCAAGTATCAGAATAGAAATGACTACCTACTAAAGACTTTTTTCCCAAAAGGAAATCATGTTGACTGGTTCTTAAGGAACATGCAATCTTAAATGAACTCACAACTGTCAGAACTAAACTACAGAGTAACAAGAATGCTCTTAACTAAAAGAGCTGGTACAGTATCATTTGTACGTCCATCGGTGCCAATTAAAACCTGAATGGTGCCTCGTGCTTCGTGCAATACTTACAGTGAATCCTGTGTTACTCTGAATATATTTATGGCCTCCCACTTGCCACTTGTAATTTGAATAGCATTTTCCTATAAAAAGACAAACATTATGTTGTGTGAAGCTGAGCGTTATTTGAGCAACCTCAAGTGAATGATCTTTGAGGAGATAAATCTTGGAAGGAACGTACCACAGTGTCTTTGATATAGTGAATATGTTTGTAGCCATCCTTGTCGCTAAATATTTTGTAGTATGAAATGGCATCATAGCTGAAAACTGGTGTTGAAACAAAGAACTGAAAAAAATGAACATAGGTTATGTTCAAAGACAAACTGAACTAAAACCATAGATTTTTTTAAAGCAATGTATGGTCATGTGTCTGAGAATCAGAATGCCTTCCTCCCCTATCTTCTGTCGCTCACATCTGAAATTCCATCCTTTCAGATGGACAGCTTTTCTAGTGATTCTGACAGGTGCTTGCACATTCCAACGACTGCTTGGTTGCTACTGCATATCCCTGGATTTACAATGTTTAATTTGATTAAATTTCTATGTTCTGAGGTTATGTTTAACCAAACCAAACTTTGAAATGAGATATTTGACCAAAATGTGACTCTCAGTAAGGCTTATAGATCTTTTAATTCTTGATGTGCCTGATACCAAGCACCTAATGCCAATGATTCAATAAAGACATTTTAAAGATTAAAATATCATGGCCTGCTAACCAGTTTTTTTTTTTTTTT
>CAUYRT010071463.1:0-14752 GCA_963574885.1 Lepilemur ruficaudatus
CATAAAGGTAGGGCCCTAATGCAATATGACCGATGTACTAACAAGAAGAGAGAGAAACATCACGGATGTAGGCACACAGTGAAAAGGCCATGTGAGGATATGGCAAGAAGGTGGCCATCTGCAAGCCAAGGAGAGAAACCTCAGGAGAAACCAACCCTGCTAACACCTTGAATGTGGACTTTCAGCCTCCAGAACCGTGAGAAATAAATTTCTGTTGTTTAAAGCCAACCAGTCTGTGATACTTTGTTATGGTAGCCCTAGCAGACTAATATATACAGCATGTGTTAAGCACAATGATTAGGGCTATATGTATATTCCAGAAACAGATAAATATTAATACATAATTTTGTGCAAGAAGATGGTAAACATACACTAAAAAACGTTTTTCAATAAGCTTACTAATTTGATGGGATTTGGGGGGTAATACATAAAATTTATGTCACACAGAACTATCTAAAATTATGCCTGTTTTGCAACGAGGAAACTTACTATTTTGGGGTTTAGTTTGTTCTCTTCTGACCATATACATGTTAACAATATACCAAGGACTGTTGAGTAAATGTATGTCAGGGTAAAAGGATAAGAATTATTCATCAGTTTCAAACTACATTGTACTTCACCCCCTAACTCAGAAGATGCTATGTCTCAGGAGATGAGATGTACTGCATGTATAATTTCTTTTCTTTTTTTTTTTTTTGAGACAGAGTCTCACTCTGTTGCCCAGGCTAGAGTGCCGTGGTATCAGCCTAGCTCACAGCAACCTCAAACTCCTGGGCTGAAGCGATCCTTCTGCCTCAGCCTCCCGAGTAGCTGGGACTACAGGCATGTGCCACCATGCCCAGCTAATTTTTTCTATATAATTTTAGTTTTCCAATTAGTTTCTTTCTATTTTTAGTAGCGACAGGGTCTCGCTCTTGCTCAGGCTGGTTTCGAACTCCTGACTTTGAGCGATCCACCCTCCTTGGCCTCCCAGAGTGCTAGGATTACAGGCATGAGCCACCGTGCCCGGCCTGCATGTATAGTTCTTAAAAGTCTTGGGGATATTACATCCCCTTTTCCAACACACTGTATGATATCAGAGAGTGCCCCGGTTTTCCTTCTTAGTGTTTTTAAGATGCTGAGAAAGGTTAATTCCATCATGTAAAAACAAACAACAATCCTTTATAACTGAGTATTCATCTCCATCATCTTTTTTACCATTTTGCCACTTTTTGGGTATGGTGTTCCCTTTCACTGAGAAACTAAATGTGGCTCTATATTACCTCTAGAGTCTGTTATAATATATCAAGTCCAGGATTCTGTATAAAGTTTTCTCTTCCACCATAATGCATCATCAAATAACACATACATCCAACACTTGTAGGTACACTAATCACAGGAAGATAAAACAGAAGCCAATCTTTAATTCACTTCAGGTTAAATTCTTCTAGTCTTCTGCATAGACAGCAACAGGTCACAAACCAGAGAGCTCAGTAACCTGGCAACCTCAACCACCCAGAATACACTGGGGTGAGGGGGGTGGTTTACAGGGAATTAACTTCCAAAGGTCTGTGAACAATCAAAATAGTTTGGCACGCACATGCCCAAATTCAAACAAATTATTCATAGCAGAATTTGGTCAAAGAAATACGAAATTGTTTATTTTTATTTTCCATACATTTATAATAAGTATGATTATTTTAGATTTGCCTAAATACATATAAAAACCTGCTACAAACAAAAACAAAGACAGCCACACTGAGGCTCAGTTCATAAACAGGCATTAATGGGAGGAGACAGAAAACCATTACAAATGGACCCAGGCTAAATGCAACATGTAGTACTCTGGAGTGCATCCCAGAACTAAATGTATTAGTGGAAAAAGTGGTGAAATCTAAATAAAGGTCTGGAGATATTTAATAGTAATATGCCAGTGTTGGTTTCTTGGTTTTGATAAACGTACCATGTACATTTGATAAATGCACCATAAGATGTTAACATAAGGGGAAACTAGGTGAGGGGCACATGGGAATTCTCTCTGCATTACCTTTGTTACTTTTCTGTAAACCTAACACTATTCCAAATTAAAAAGATTATTCTAAAAAATGGTCTCAGGAATTACAAAAGTATATCCCTCTGTGGCCATTTAGTATAGGGACAATCTGCTCTCTAACTGAAATCTCAATTAGCTTACATAAATGTTCAATTATACAATTTTTAGCTAGCCTGGCAAGTTCTTTTTAGAGATGAAAAAAACTGATGTCTCCAAGTTCTGGGTGACATCCAAGGTTGGTTTTTCTCAAGTTAATGACATCAGCAGAACTAGAATACAGATTTCCAAATTCTTGGTTTTGTTCTCTTCCCATTATTTCCATATGTCTACTCCTTATTCTTGTCCTCCAAGGATGTTATATGATCATTTAAGAAATATTTCCATTAAAATGGTTGACATAAAATTAGGAACCTTGACAAGCTTCAGTTATTAGCAAAAGATAATTACCCAGAATTCCTGACTCCAGGGTAACACTAGATAAATGAAGTTTCAATAGCCTGACTCATTTCAAAAGCCCATACACTACATGAGGCAGTAGCCCAGTATTGCTTGGTTTTAAAATTATTACTCTAAGAATGGTTCTGGCTGAACTGTATATCAGTTCCCTCTGTTGGTGATTACAATCTCTTGACACATGCTTCGACCCACAAAGTATTTAGTCTTTAAAGGTGGTACAAAATTTTAGTACTTGTGGTGCTACTTACCAGGATATATATTTCTTGTTCTTTGAGATTTTTATTCCTCGAAACAAAGTTTTCCATTATATTTCATTGAATTGATCAGCAATTTCACTCAGCAAGAATTCAGTGAAGCTAAATCTTTCATTTTCCTTAAGGTATGTGGCATATCATGTCATTATTCACTTCTTAAGCCTCCATATACCCTATGACAATTTTTGAGAAACTACTTACAGTAAAGTTATTTCAGATGGAATTTTGCTTAAGAGAAAAAGAGTTTACTATTCTAGAAAAATACAGAACTTTTTTGTAAGAATAATAACAGACTTTCCATGAAATTTGGTAAATTATACATAAAAACACTAGGTATACAAAAACCAAAAATCTTAAAGGAAAATTTATCTACAACAATGTATAATATTTAACCATGTGGTCTTCAAAAATACCTTAGTTTGACTAAAATATCTTTGGTTAAAATTTTCCTTCTTTTATGACCTCTAAATGTTTTGCTGTAATATACCTGTCAATTGCTGAAAGGTATCTAAAATATCTAAATTTCTAAAATCTGTTGGATATAAACTATTCTAACTCTGTGGCTTAGTGAAGAGTATGAGTCCGACAGATGCCAACCGGACTCAACTCATCAATAGGGCATAGCAATACAAATTCAATCACCAATTATACCCATTGTGAAACCCACGCTGTCCTTTGAGGAGCTTGGACTACATGATGAACTTGTAAGTAAAGGAATTATTTTATATTTCTATGTCTATAAACACTGGGGCCTGGACTTCATGAGATCAAAATAACAGTGCATACATGTCTCAGTGGCAAAAAGCAATTAGCTTGTAACAGAGGTTTTCTGATATGATTCTTTTTCTTTCCATCAGTCCTAGACTGTTATTACTTGGTATTTTTACTCTACTAGTTTCAGTTTTATTCTAGGATGCTTTTATTGCAAGGTGCTTCGAATCTTCACCAAGTATGCTTGACAGAAATGCACAATTGAAGCAATTAGTGAAAGTAATTATTTCAAGCCCAAGCTGAGCAACAGAACATCTGTTTATTTCTTCACATGTGCTTCGGGATGCAATGATCTTCATCAGAGCAATTAAATAGAAATCAAAATATAATATCCACATTTACTAAACTCCAACCACAAGCAAGTCATATGCTAGGTATAGAATAAGCCATTCACATATATTATTTCATTTAAAACTAACAATAAGGACAAACTCAGAAAGGGAACCCCCAGCAATGCCACAAAAAATCCTTATACTAACAGTGCTTCTCACCCTTGGTAGCACCATGGGTATCATTTGGGGAACTTAAAAAAAAATCATTGATGTCTAAGTCCCATTTCTAGTGTTTCTGATTTCTGATCTAGTTTCAGGCGCCAGGCTATTTAAAAGCTCCCCAGGTGATTCTGCTGTATAAGTAAGAATAAGAAACACTGCTAGAGAAAAATATGGAATGGTTTTGAGGACTAACCTCTCAAGTGAACCCAATCAATCTCTACAGATATTTTCATATTCATTAAAATAACAGACCATAGACAACAACACTTAAGTTGGTAATTATAAGCTCTATAAACTTAAATCCCATTTACCACCACTTGCTAGAAACTTTTCAGGCTTCCCTGTCCTTTAGTTTCTCTGAGGCATTTTTGAGGCAGTTTAACTTTACTGTGTATGTGCGAGGCAATGTTGGTGTCACTGTTCGACCACTTCACTATCCAAATGTTTAATGACCTTTTCTCATTTTGGTTTTTGTCTCCAGAATTCCAAAGGACTCCCCAATTGCAGGGTAAGTAAGATTTAAGTTTGTAAGAGACTTTCATTTAGCCTGTTTTCCTTCATTGGTTATTGCTGGCATATAATAGCAACATACATTTATCGAATTATAATCTAACTGACCACTTTATTAAATTCTCCTCATAGTTGATTTTCTTGCACTTTTCTGGCTTAAATGATCATTTCAATGACTTATGACTTTTGTCTCTTCTTTGCCAATACTTAAACATTTCTGCATGCACACTCTTTCTTCTCATCACACTGGCTACAAACTCCATGTGACAGACTGTTATCTCATTACCAAACCCTTTTACTCTTCTTCCGAGGCACATAGATAGACCGCATTTCCCAGACAATGCAGTGTAAGCAGAAATGATGAGTGCCATTCGTCAGCCTGACTCTTAAACCACTCCTACTCATTCTTTTCCCCTGTTTTCCAGCTAGACAAAAGCCATGTGTTGAAGCCATGCATTTCAATAAATCTAGATCATCCCTGAAAGGCTGCGAATTTAAATATTCACTCCTACTCCTCCCTTTTTTGTGCTTTTCCCGAGCAAGACATAAATTATTACATTAAGCTGAAATTCTAGGGGTTTGTTATAGAAGATGGAATTACCTGGCATAGATCATTTGCTTTGTTAGTTTCAAATACATATTTTATCATGTTAAGGTCATATTATTCTATTCCTAATTCAATAAGAAATTTTGCCAGGAATAAACACTGAATTTAATGTTAGATTCAACTTGTTAATAGTATAATTTATATTTTTGCAACTATTTTTATAAAGCCATCTACATTTTTCTTTTCTTTTAGTCTTTTTTTCTAGATTCTAGAGTAGCACAGTGTTATCTATTCCTTAAAATTTGATGGGAGGGAGGGAAGGAAAGAAGAAAAGGAAGGGAAGAAGGGGATGAAGGGAAAAGGGGATGGAGAAAGAAAGAGGAAAAAAGGGAGAAAAGTAGGGAAGACAAATACTGCTGAATGGATGTCATTAACAAAATTAAATGAATGAATTAAACTACATTTTTAAAAAAAATTTAGGCCAGGCATGCTGGATCACACCTTTAATCCTAGCACTTTGGGAGGCTGAGGCAGGAGGATTGCTTGAGGCCAGGAGTTTGAGACCAGCCTGAGAAATATAGTAAGACTCCCCATCTCCACAAAAAATTAGCTAGTCATGGCAGTGCACGCCTGTAGTCCCAGCTACTTGGGAGGCTGAGGCGGGAAGATCGCTTGAGCCCAGGAGCTGGAGGTTGCAGTTAGCTATGATGATACCACTGTACTCTAGTCCAGGCAACACACTAGATACTGTCTCAAAAAAATTAAAAATAAAAAAAATTGATAGCACATCCCAGTAAAACTACTTGTAATGAGCAAGCAAGAAACATTACTGAAGGGAGGGGACAATTTAAAACATTTCTTCCATGGTTATAAATGTATTTCTACCTGGTCCTAAGTTTATATATTTTTTTTTTTGGTAATTAACATTTTATTAGACAATTGTCATTCTGACAAGATTTTCCATTAGTTAGCCTAGAGTTGCATACATAAATACCTGAAGCCATACTATATGCCTTTTTGTCCCTAATATTTTACATTTATATTCACTTCCCCACCCCTTGATTATACTAGGTTTGTCTATTTCGTTATAAAACCACATTTATTCATCAATTTTAGTAATTTTCTGCCTCCTTACTCACTTGTAAAATTATTAATGTCTTAGTTCTATTTTCCTAAGGTTGACTTTTTGCTTTTTCTCACATCTTCAAATGAATTCTGAGTTCATTTATTTTCATTCTTTCTTGTTTAATAAAAAGACTTATAGCTATGAATAACTGAGTTGTGCTTATATGTTTTCATGTGTAAAAACCTATTACATCACCTAGTTCAAAACTGCAAGCTTCTCCTTTAAAATACTGTTTAAAAAACTTTATATGATCAATATTTTTTGAAACCTGTGTTTAATTTCTGGTTTTTACTTCATTGTGGTCAGGTAATATAATCTGTAGTATTTCTACTCTGGAAACTTAGAGGTTTTCTATGTGAGCCTAGAGTATGCTCACATTTTTGTAAATGTTTTGTAAACATTTATGTATTCTATCTATAGGGTAGAATTTTTATATACTGCTATTAAATTTAGTTGACTGATCATATTTTTCAGATCTGTTACCACACATCCACCAGATCATCTTAGGTTCAACTAACCTTATAGGATCATAAGACTACCACAGGCTATCCTTAGCATCAGTTTATCCAGAAGGCCATGATGATGACATGATATCACAAAAAGGAAATGTGTAGGAAAACAGGATAAATTTTGCACCAGTGTAAAAATGTGATCACTGATGCATTTTTAGAATCCAATAAAAATATGCTACCTTTTGAGATGACCCTTTCTATGTTTTATGAAAGCATTTCTACTATAAATCAATTTTAGTAGTACAACAAGGAGTATCTTCAATTTCCAACAATGGGGCAATCTCTTCACATTTAAAACAAATCAACTTTAATATAACTAAATTAATAAATAATAGAAAAATGTTCTTCTGCTTATCGTATTGTCATTAAAGTTAAATACCTTACATAGCAAAGTGTAATAGGCTATTTAAGGATATGCTATGCACATCAATTATTAAATTAGAAAATAGACTGCAAGATTTCTAAAAGTATTACTACCTAGCAAGTATCTTTGATTCTATTACTTACTTCTCAGAAATGTAATTAATATTCATGTTTGTTTATTCTGTGAAAAAATACGCTGTAAAACTATATATGTGCCACAATACACTGATCCTATTGTATGTAGACACCAGGTGATGCAGAGAATGAAAGGATAAAGAAAAACAGTGAGGAAAAATCACATAAGATTCCTGCCATCTGAGTTTTCTATCATTTATTTCTATCTATATCCTTATTACAGGGACTGGGAAATCTGAACATTACAACTGTGAACCATCCATAGGAAACACCTGCTCCCTTATATCTTCTTATTACTCCAATTAACTCTATACTTCCAAGACGTGAGACCATTGAGCAAATCTTATGAGAATCTCAAGTCTGTTGATAAAATGCTCTACAAGGTCAAGCATTCAGGTGAAGGACTGAAAAGCACAAGTGCTATAAATAGGAAATGTTGAATGAGAACCTATAAAGGCAAGAAAGTTTAACGAGTCAGTCAGTGCCCTCAATCTCTTTCAAAAACTGAGACTATCATTTCATCAAACTGCAAATCAATAATTCATAAAAATGACAGAATATGATGGCACATGATTAAGAAAAATGTAAACTATGTATCATTGCTCAGAGAACTAAGCCTATCAACATTTAATTCACATACAAATGGAGGAACCACAGTCAGAATATCTATAGTACCCTTGAGATTTAAGACTATAAAAAAAATGATTATGTATCAGTCTTTGAGAATTAGGCTTGGTTTTTGTACAAGGAATAAATTCATAGTAAAATAAGAACAAGTAGAGTTTCAGAACCATTTACAAAGCGGTATCAGGCAACTGGCACACCTGGTTACCAAAGATGAAATTTTTCCTAACAAAGGTCCAATCTCAAGTTCTTAGTAAATAGTCACGTTACTGCGGACTTACAGATTTAAGAAATTTGCTACTGCTAGCACTTAATTCAATGAAAAGTTATTAAGGAACCATTTTGTACAATTCTAAGTGCAGGAATTCAAAGATAAATCCTGGAAACTGTACGTAAAGTGTGAGAAAAAATGGGGGGGGGAGTGTATTTAAGGTAACATGAAAATTAGTGATCTAACAAAAATTTTTATATTAAATGGTAAAAAGCAGCGGCTTTGAATACTGTTTGGAATGAGGCACCTATTCTCTGTGTGTCTGTGGGGGACGTCAGGGGGAAGAGGGAGAGAAAGAGGACATGGAGGGGAAAGGGGGCCAGAACAGAAAGCAAAGAGAAGTTATTTCTCTCAGTTACTCAGGTCCCAGGAAAGCTAACTGGATATGTGGACCTATCTAATGGCATCATTATTCACTGGATGGAAGCAATTAATCTGTAGTTAACTGAACGACAAGAGGAGGAAGGGGTCAAGATTGCGAACTAGGAAAACGTCATTAAGTTCTTTCTCTTGGAAAGCAAGGGTAACCGCACTGCTGGAGGCCTCCCCTGCAGCGTGCAGTACCACTACTAAGTACAATCTTGAATCTTTTCTTGCTAAAATTTTCTGCTCTGCTTTTAAAAAATTCTTCAATAAACCAAAAGATAATCAAACAAAACTTACTTTAAAATATATATACATCTAATCTATGATAATAACCAGTGAGAGAATTGGATCTGCATTAGAAAAACTGACTTTACAGCCAAACTTGGTTAGAACGTAGTTATGCTGTAAAGTAACAAAATAAGTGGGCGTATTAAAAAATAACTGAGTTTTAAGACATGACCAAAAAAACAACAAAGTGAAAAGATTCTTTTTTATTTAGAAAAATTCTGACAGGATGCAATATGACTTTTTGAATAAAACACAATTTCGTTTACAAAAGTAAAAACCATTTATAACATGTTTCTATAGCTGTTCAATTAAAAAAATCTCTAAGGATTTCTGGCACAGTGGGCCTCACAAGTGACAGTGTGTTAGGGATGATAAAAGCTAAGGAGTAATGCAGAAGCTGCATAATGAACAATTCTATGGTTAGTGGAAATGTACAAAAGCTAACGGAAAAGAGCCTAGTGTAATATAATCAGTCACTACACAGTGGCCATTTACTTGGAGAAAAAAAAAAAGAAAGAAAGAAATGAAAATCTATAAAATTCCTATGTAAAGTATGTTAAGGAATTATGAGTCAAAGATCTTCTATATAGATAACTTTCATTTGAAGAGAAAGAGAAGAAATAAACAGTAAGCAAAGTCTTCTAGCCAAGGAACATGGATATAACTGTGAAAATGTGGACTTAACATTTCTGGAATTTAGGGTTCATACAAAATTAGTTTCAAATGGTATCTGAAGATGCACGGCCCATTGTCATTTATGCAGTTATAGTAGATAAGTAAGCAAATTCATGGTGGAATATGGTTGTACAATTAATTTTTTCTATAATGTAAATCTGACCATATCACTTACTGGATGACAACTCTTTGATGGCTCCCTATTCCTTCCAATTGAACTCCAAATTCTTCAGTGTGTTAGTTTCCTGTGGCTGCTGTAACTAATTACCACAAATTTAGTGGCTTAAAACACAAATCTATTCTTACAGTTCTATGGAAGTCCAGTTTCACTGGACTAAAAGCAAGGTGCTGCAGGGCCGTCTTCCTTTCTGGAGGCTCAACAGTAGACTTTGTTTCCTTGCCTTTTCAAGCTCCTAGAGGCCACCTGTATTCCTTGGCTTGTGGCCACCTTCCTCCATCTTCAAAGAGGAAGGTGGCCACACTGGCACTGGAAGATGGCAAAAGGAGGTTGAATCCTGATATTCATCATTCTGACTCCTCTCTTCTGCCCTCTTCTTCCGCTTTGAAATACTCTTGTGAAGAAAAATGTACTCAATTGGCTAATCCCAGACAATCTCTTTATGATTATCTGATTAGCAACTTTAACTCCATGTTGTCATGTGTTAAATAAAATTTATGGGAGACCTACTGTTTTGGAGCCTCTGCAGTAGGGCCCCAACAGTCCAGACCAAACCAGAATGGAGCTACTTGTGCTAGGGGCCACGTGATCAAACTGAACTTAAAAACAGGCCAGTTTTCCAAAATACAGGAGATTCATAGGAACAAATCAAAAGGGGCCCAGCAAATCTAAGACAGCATGATAAGGAAGTCCCCTCTCCCTTAATCCACCCAAGGAAAGTAACCTAAAGTTAACCAGTCCACTTTTTAAAATATACTGTTTCATTGTTCCTACTCTAGTTATTTTGTTACAACCACCAACTATTCTGCCACCCTCAACTGAATTCCTGTCTATTTTGTAGACTGGATGCTGCCCAGTTCATGAATCACTAACAAAAGCTAATTAAATCTTTAAAACTCAATTTGTTGGAAGTGTAACACATAATATATATAGCATATTCACAGGTTCCAGGGATTATGACATGGATATCCTTGGGGGATGGGAGGGATTATTCCACCTTCTACACTTACCACAAGGCCCTCTATAACCCAGCTGCTATTTTGGCACACAGTACACACCTAACAAATATTTCCTGAGTGGTACTCTTGCATCATATATCACATCATATAATCACTTGTTTTATGTTTTAAAATTAGTATAGGTTACTTTTATAATTTAAAAAATCTCTTCAAAATGGCAACTTCTATATACAGAACAATTCTTTGAAAAGGTTCCTTAATATTTCCTCCCTTGAAAGATAGGTACCTTATAAAAACGAAATTAGCATTACTGATAAAATTAACTGAGAAAAAGAAGAAGGGAAAAGCAGGAATGTCAAGGAGGCATAATGTTCACTGGCATGTTATACCTAACTCACCGAAAACAAGTTTTCCCAAATAAAGCCATGTTCTTCATCTACAAACCTGAAACTTTTATTTATATTAAGCCAATATTCTCAAAGTTTCCAAGTAAACAGTAGCAAAGTTACTAACCTCTTTGTGATTAAGGTGAAATAGTGAGGCTGCCTGCTTTGTAATATTCAAGAACAATACTGATGTCAGTAGCAATTACTCTGAAGTCTCAAACGAAAAAACAACTTCAGAAGTTATCACTTTATTTAGTCCCAAAGGCATTTTCAATAAAATTTTCTTTTCCAGTATCTTTGATTACTATTATATAGCCTACTGTGAAGGATCTTAACCTGTGTGATCTCCAACTATTTTTTGATTAATATTTTAGCTCTATCATAGGAAGAACTCCTATCTCAGGAGGATGCCTGGCTATCAATTTGTGTCTTTATTGCATCTCAGCTGGATTATTTCCATTCATTATTTCCTATCCTCCTGGATTTTAATGTCACTTACAACTCTGCAGTAGTGAAGAGCTGAATTACCCATTGCCACAGTGTATTTCTAAGACTTGGGGTAAGTTTAACGTTAATTTGAGAGTCTTACTTACAAGGAAAGCTATGTTCAGCCTACAATTTTGAAATTTTACTATTTTTTTATATAGTCTTAGGTAAAGTTATGTGTCCTAGAGTGGCCCTTTGTATGTGTCAGTATCATCTGGAAATGAAAATAAGGATGCATAGCACAACACTTGATCAAACTTAGAGAAGAATGTAGAATCTGACCGAAGCATAGATGAAAATAAGTAAATCTTTCTATTTTAAGAAACTAGCCTAGTAATAAGCTAATGATATTAAATACTTTTTAAACTACACACACACACACACACACACACACTCTATTGATCAAAATATACCAGAAGATAAGTTTTACACCCTAGGAGAGGAAGTACTGATTATGAGGATCAAGGGTTTTCACAAGGTGAGCATTGAAAAATATATACGGAATGAATACACAAGAAAAGAGATGGGCTCACTGTGAAGGTGTCTTGCTACTACCATTGTGTAGAAGTCAAGAGAAGCAGGTGTGCAAAAGGTAGGATTATTTGGTACTTGACTAAAAGTAAACAGAGAACAGCTTTTAAGAGTGTTGGAGTGTGAGGAATTGCACACATTTTTAATAAATTGGGCCTTATGACAACCAGATTTGGTGAAAATACATGAGACGTGACAACCATCATATAAATGACAATGAATAAGTGACAACCAAAAGGTATACACGTGGATAAAAATTAGTAAAATGTTTTCTTTGCAGAATGGGAAGCAATAATTTATATTCATTATTTTTCAAACTGTCGATTTATATTAAAGTTTAATAATTAAAGTTTAAAGATTTCTAGGAGACAACAACAAAGATATACATTACCTATTTCAAGGATTGGGGGAGGGAGGGATAAACAGACAGAACACAGGATTTTAAGGGCAGTGAAATTCTTCTGAATGATATTACAGTGGTGGATACATGCCATTATATATTTGTTAAAACCTCTAGAATACACAACACTAAGAGTGAACTCTAATGTAAACTATGAATTTTGGGTAATGATGTGCCAGCTGTAGGTTCATCAGTTGTAACAAAGGTAACACTGTAATGCAGGATGTTGACAGTTGGGGAGGCTGCACATACGTGGGGGCACAGGATACATGGGAATGAAATGGTAAATGAGAAAGCTGAATGGAGAGAAAAAAGATAAAAGGGCTATTCCAGAATGAAGGACTAGTAAGAGCTCCATAATAGAGACAGAAAACCCATAACAAGTGTGGAGACAAGTCACTTGGTTTAGCCAGAGTGTAGGAAATATAATAGAATGGGAAAACAAGAAAACAAGGTTCAAAAGGTTGGTTGGAGGCAGACTGCAGAGGTCTTTAAAAGAGTATCAAAAGGTTTAATTCTTATTCTCATGGTTTTGAACCCAGGCTGTACACCAAAAGAACAATTTGGTAGGTCTAAAGTGGGGAAGGTAAAGGCTATAGTTTGTCCAAAGGTAAAAGCAGCAAAAGAATAAGGCAATCTAGAAGGAGAAATCCTACCCCCTCATCCTCATCCTAAAATGCTTATGAAAATAAGGAAAATTTGTGGGGTTCCAGATACAAAGGTACAAAATAGATTTACAAGGAGAAAAGGAATTGTTGGTAAAGAAGAAGAAGAGGTTATGATGAAAGAGAAATGGAGTTCAGGGTTTTGGTCGAGATGTGTCATGAGAATAGAGGTGATAAATGTAATGGAACTGGGCAAGCTGAGAAAAACAGAAAGCTCTCTTAACTCATAACCAGAGTGACACTGCATGTAAGTTGAATACTAAAAGTATTAAGAAAAACACAGTACCTTATTAGCACCAATACAATTCTATCTTAACATTAGTTCTGTTGAATTTTTCTAGAAACAAATGGGAGCAGGCAAAAAAATCGTCCTACTGTTTTCAGTGACCAAAATCATCCAGGGAGAGTTTACAACCCTCCCACCCCAAACCACCAACCATAGGGGGCCTTGCTGGCATTATATTTGGAATAAAAATTTGCAAAACAAAATTATGGAATGTTTTCAAGGGTCACTTTCTCTCTGACAATATGTTCTAAATTCTACTAAGTAAAAGTCTGAGGAAAGCTGCTGGATTTAAAAGCTGAGCAAAATAAAAGTATTCAAAGAGTTGATGAGAAAAGGAGTTCCGGAAGGAGGAAGGGGTGATGAGGGGGATGTCTATCTGCTCTCAGAAAGAGAAAAATGTCAGCTACCTGTAGGGTCTGATTTTAGGATTATACAATTCCATCCCCATGATGTAGTAGTCCTGTCCCTCCTTGATCCAGTACTGTTACTGTATTTGGCAGTAGCAGCACAGGAGATAATAATCACTTCAAGGCAATATGCAAAGCATGCTCAGGATTTGCTATTTGGCATGAGACTTAAAATCTGGTTATAAATTTTTCAAATGAAATGCAACCCAAACTAACATACAATCAGTTTGCTTAGACATACTACACCCAATGCAGAAGACTATGATGCCAAGTGCCATAATCTATGTATACTTGGTTGTATTAAGAAATTAGCTCAGTAAGGCTGCAGATTGTGTTTGCAATATATAAGGTTCAAGTTAAATTTTTAAAATGATAGGTATTATAAATATCTGAGCTTGTCAAAAGTTAAAGACTTTATTATAAACCAGTGAAAATCCACCTGCAGAGCTCACTTAGGAAACAGCAACTTAAAAGTACAATACATTCAAATGATAATGCATACAACATTTTATTTTCAGTGGTTTGTAATGATATAAATGTTTTCAATTTTAATCTACCTCATGAGATAGGTAACAGAAAAACAATAATTCATATTCATATTCTAATATAAGAACTACATTTTTCTTCTAAAATGCATTAAGATATATTCCCACTCTCTCTCTCTCTCTATATATATATATGGTGAAAAATATATCAAGTCCATTGTAAGTATAAACAATTTTGAGAATTGTTTCTTAAAAGGTCTCAAAATGATATTTCTGTTGGAAAAAAATATAAAGCAAATTAGAAGGCTTACAAAGATGTACAACACTAGATAAAGGGGGTAAAAAGCAAAATCACTGTTAATGAATTGAGGGGGCAAAAACTCAGCTACACATGTTGATTAATTAAGATGCTGTAAAAAAATATTTGTAGAAATAATATATATAAAAACTTCCAAATTTTATGTACATGCTATAAATTAGACAACCACAGTAATGTTTACTACTTAACCTAAATGTTCATAAACTTAATACTACTTGACATTGTA
>CAUYRT010071465.1:0-12529 GCA_963574885.1 Lepilemur ruficaudatus
GAGGTCTCGCTCTTGCTCAGGCTGGTTTCGAACTCCTGACCTTGAGCGATCCTCCCGCCTCAGCCTCCCAGAGTGCTAGGATTACAGGCGTCAGCCACCACGCCCGGCCTCTCCCTCCCCCTCCCCTTTGTACTTTCCTGCTGCTTGGTACCTGGTGCTTGCTTTCTTATAACCCCACCCAGACCTGGTCTGCTTCTCTCTTCAGTCAAACACCCATTTGTCCCGTTGTGCTTATCTCTGCTAGGCGTTCAGAAGAAAGGAGCCTGATTGAACTAATTCACACTAATGTATTAATATAAATAACAGCCCCATAATTTCTCAGAGATATTAAAATCCATATAATATCAATTAAATTTTTAAAGTGATATTCCTAACAGTACAGGCGAAAGATTATGGGATAGGGGAACAACTAGTTATATATGACAGGTTGGCCAGACTTTCCATCTAAATAGATCTTACTTTTCACTTTTTCATTTCTTCTACTTTCCCCCCATAGGTTTTCTAAAAATCCCCACAGTTTTTCACAGTGGCAGGCAAAGTGAGGGCTTCAGCAAGGTAGGGGCAGGGATGGGAGGAATTTATGTGTGTCTGGGTTATTTGGAAGTTGGGTGTTGGGAAGAATGGCTGTATGGTATATCCTTCTCACACTTCCATCTAGGAAGTTCTTGCCATATGGACCTTTGTTGTGTCCATCTCTTTTCCTTCTCTCTGCCACTGTTCTCTCTTTCCTTACTTTTGCATATGTGTCTCCTCCTTCCCTCAGGGAGGGAGCCCTCCATCTCAAGTGACACTCGAACAGATTCTTCAACGGAGAGCTATCCCTACAAACACTCTCACCATGAGTCTGTGGTCAGTCACTTCTCTTCTGATTCTCAGGGGACAGTCATCTATAATATGGAGAATGATTCCATGTCTCAGAGCAGTCGGGACACAGGTAGGGACTTACACAGACGATAATTTAATTCCTTCATAGAAGGTCTTCCAAGAGAAAGAAACTGGGGAAAGTCAGAAATGTTTGCCATGCAAAGGCAGAAAAGCACAGGATTTGGGTTATTGAGTGGGGTACAAAGAAGCAACGTAGCTCTGAATGAACAGTGATGCTCCATTGCACATACTCTTGTCAATAGCAGCATATCAATAAGGACCATTGTAATGTGATATTGATGTGATTATTTTAAAGTTTGTTTTTCTAGTGCTGTCCTCTTGATTCCTGTCCTTCCCATAGTGCCCTATTAAACCCTTGTGGTCTTACACCTAGTCATGTTCTCATGCCAGCCTTTGTCAGGAGTGAAGGGCTTTGAGAGAAAGGGTGTATTTATGGGATAAGGGAGGGATAGCTGCTTATCAGCTTGCTAGGCTTCCTGAAGGACAGAGAAGCAAAAGAATGAGAGATAGCCTGTTTGTTATTGTGAGCTCTATGCAGACAATATTCTTTTTTTTTTTTTTTGAGACAGAGTCTCACTCTGTTGCCCGGGCTAGAGTGAGTGCCGTGGTGTCAGCTTAGCTCACGGCAACCTCAAACTCCTGAGCTCAAGCAATCCTTCTGCCTCAGCCTCCCGAGTAGCTGGGACTACAGGCATGTGCCACCATGCCCGGCTAATTTTTTCTATATATATCTTTAGTTGGCCAATTAATTTCTTTCTTTCTATTTATAGTAGAGACGGGGTCTCACTCTTGCTCAGCTGGTTTTGAACTCCTGACCTTGAGCGATCCGCCCGCCTCAGCCTCCCAGAGTGCTAGGATTACAGGCGTGAGCCACTGCGCCCGGCTCATTCAAGTTCTTTTTAAAGTTAACATTACATCTTAAATATCTCTGTAAACTTTGCAAACATCTATACAATATTCCATGGTGTGGGTATACAGTTTATTCAATCATTCTCCATTAATGGGTATCAAGGTCATTCCCAGTGTTTTGCAGCTACAAATTATGCTGTAATAGATATGTTTATATTATGATATTTTTATTTCAGTAGAATCAATTTCTAGAACTGGGAATTTCTAAATGCGTAAAGTATATTTCTTTTCATCTTTTTTTTCTTTAGCTTTTCTAATGAGGATGAAGCAGTTCTTCACCATCTTGTATTCTTCCTCTTGTCCACTTTCTTTACACATTTGAACTAATTCTGCTACCTAAGCAAACTGTGAACTGTTCTTTTATAACCAGAATTTGTGTTATCTTGAGAAAAAAAACTTTTTTTCTCAAAAATTTGGCTCATGCCTGCTTGCCATCCAATAAATCAAGCAGGTGCTAAATAATTGTTGGTTAAATAAATTTGCAAATATTTCCTTCCTCCTGAGATGAAGTCCAAATGGATCTGTCTTTGACATTCTATTCCTTTTCCCTGAAACATTATCTTTGAACAAGCACTGGCAGTGGTGCAAAGGAGAAAGTAGTAGGAAGGACCAAAGAAGCTGATAGTATGATAGTATTCATAGCCCAAAGGGGTCTCTAGTCCCGGCAGAGAAATAGAGGGCAAACCAGTCACCTGGGCAATACCCATGCCTGTGGAGTTGCCCACTATAGAAAAGGACTTCGCTGGGAAAGCCACCATAGTTTGATTGGCAGAGAGGAGTCTGTAGTTCTGTAGAATTGATTTCATGTAACCGCAATGCTAGAAAATCTTATTCTAACTCTTAGGAAAAAGAAATCTTATGCCTTAGTAAGCAGGATTGTCTCAGGAACAAGATGTGTCTAAGTCTGTAAGTTCACATTTGTCAGTTCCTTAAATAACGTGGAAAAGGAAAGAGAAGACAAAGCAGAGACTTCTGTGGCCAAACAGTTCACATTTTCTGCCAGACTCCAGGGAGATCCCTGAAGATGCAAGGCGGAGCTATTAGGGGAAAATTTTGTTTTGATTGCATGGGGATTGCTGTATTTGCTCCCACTTTGGGGTGAAACCAGGGCAAGTGGTAATCCTATTTGCCTGTTTACAAAATATCTCACTTCCTTAGATTCTATTTGAGTTTTATGATTCTCTATAGAAGTTTAATTGAGCTGAAGCCAACAGGGCTGGCCCTATTTCCCATGTGCCCCTACACTACCAGTTAGGATCCAAGAGCAAGCATAACATTGCTGTCACATCACAGCACTTGGTGACACCCTCATAAAACCTGCCCAAACACCCAGAGGCCTTGGGGTCAGGAAGGAGCTATCTTGTGGCCTTTCATGCATGTACAGAATATCCTTAGAGTGCTGCTTCCATCCTTATTTTAATTATTTCTAATTCTCAAAGGTTCTCCACTATTAGTGAGAATGCTATGAAGAAGCTACATGTTTCTATATGACTCCTTTGTCAATGTTTATATCAGCCCATTAATGTACAGTTATTGACCCCTCCTATATGTCAAGCCCCATGTTGGGTACTGTGGAGTATTCCAACAACATCAAAATAATATTTGTTTTTCTAAGTTTGTATTTTTCTTCTCTTTCTCTCCCTCCCTTCCCTCCTCCCTCCCTCCCTCCCTCGCCCCTTCCTTCCTTCCTTCCTTCCTTCCTTCCTTCCTTCCTTCCTTCCTTCTTTCCTTCCTTCCTTCCTTCCTTCCTGCTTTTCTGTTAATAGGGGAAAAATGCAAAGAATTGAAAGCTACACTGAAATTGCTCATTTCTCTTTCTGATGAGCTGGAACCAAGCAGTGATTTTTAATTTTTTCTATCTATTATTTATTTTTGGTTATTTTATTTTTAACTTTTCTTTTAATTTTTTAATATTGTCATGTGACATTCTGGTATGCTTAATCCTGAGTCTACTTTCATTCTTTAGCCATAGAATAAGCCTGTTTTGTGCATACGTGCTGGCCAATATGCAGCAATATTCATTATTCAAGGAGGTGAATAATTTGGTTAAAGATTGTATAAGTGTGTGTGTGTGTGTGTGTGTGTGTCTCAACATAAAAGGCAGTCAAGAACATTTCTAAGAAATCATTCAGAAAATCAGAGTATAGGAGTATAAATAGTGATAAAGAGAACTCTTTGGGACTATTTTTAAAGAAAATATCCTACTTTGAAGAGAGCTCATTAGCTATGCTCTTCCTCAATTCTGCCTTCTTTATAAACTTATTTACATGCCCAAATCATCTCTCTTCTTCTTTTTTGTCTTAAAGAATAATGTGTTCTTTTTCCTCAATTGGTACATTTGATTCAATTTCCGTTTACCTAGCTTTATGTTTTCCTCCAATAGTTATCTTCTCTATTCTCCGTTAGTTACTTCCATCTCATTTCTCTATTAGGAAAACACAATAGCTTAGAAACAAATATTAATGAATAAATACGCTGCATCCTAAATATAATAGAAACGCCTTCCTTGACCCTGCATCGTTCTTACACCAACGCCTTTCCCACACTCCTTGCATTCCTGTGCTTTGAGTGTGGAATTACATTATCTCTACTTTTTCCTATTCACTTTTCCATAGACTGAAATCTGGCTTTTAATGTCACCACCCCACTGAAACAGCTCTTGAAGAAATACCCTAATTGTAACGGCCAGTGGACATTATTGGGCAGATGTTTCTGTCGCATCTGACAATGCTAATTATTCCTTTTATCTTGACACTTTCACCTCTGGGTTCCTTCACATCCCTCTGGCCACTCCATCTTTAATCAGCTTACACGTCTCTGAGCACTCCTTGGTCTTATTCATAAATCTCGCTGTTCCAAAGTTCTGCTAGTGTGTCTTGCATTTCCTGCACTTCCTCGTGCTACTTCACTTTCAGGATTTTGATTGCCACCAGTATGGTATGCACTTTGGTAGTCCTGGTGGCATTATGTCAGTCGTGCTTCAATATCTCTCTTCAGCTCTGAAATGTTCCCAGAACCTACCAGTTATCTCCACCTGGTTGTCCTATAGGGATTTTTAGTTCCTTGCATGCCTTAAATCTTTTGGAATAAGTCAGGGTATCAGAAAAGGGGAATGCCAGATGAGGATTTCATTACTTCCCTGCCCTCCCCTCACCTGCTCCTTCTCCCAATAACTGCTGACTCAATAAAGAGCACACCACCATTTACCCAGTCACCCAAAATAGAAATTAAGGCTTAATCTCATCCTTGAATTCCTCTTTTTCCTTGGCTTTCATATCCAAATAATCACCAAGCACTGTGCACCCTTCCTCCTAAATAATCTTGATTCAGTTTCTTCATCCCCATGACCACTTACACTGCATTATTGTCAGGTACAGGTTATTGCAATAGCCTCCAGACTCTAGGACTGTGTGCCCAAACTCATCTTCTCACAGTGGAAGGAAGGATGCATCCAAATTTGACTCTGATTTCACCACTTTCTTAACAAAATTTTCCAGTGGTTTCACATAATTTGGACTATTTCTTTGTCATTATCATACATGACCATCCACCTCATGATTTGCTTTCCCACAGTACCGAATTCTTTGTAATTCTCCTCATAATGCTATGCTGTTTATCCCATCTATGTCTTTGATCCAGCTGATCCTTCTCCTTGGAATGTCCCTATCCCCTTCACCTGGCTAACTCTTCCTAATCTTTTGAGATTATTCTTGGATACAACCTCCTCTAAGAAGCCTCCCATGGTCCTTATTCATACCTCCAGTTGAATTGGGTAACCTTCTCTCTACTTCCATAATAGCCGTGTCTTCATAAGATTTTTCATTTTATGTTGTAATCATTTGTTGATGTCTGTTATTGAATAAAAAGACGATGTTTTGTGTGTTTATTTTTATCCTCTGCACTTAATTTAGCACCTGTGATATAACAGGCACAAGATAACTAATTTTATTAGGTGAGGGCTTGAGTCTTAAATTATAAGTAAGATTCAGATAATCACAACCAAAAGAAGGAATCTAACAGAAATAAGACTTTTAACTAAGAATCAGACACAAAAGGGTCCCAGACAGACCTGTGAAGTTAGTGAGGATCCTGTACCTACTGGAGTGGGACGTGTGCATGTATAACACGCACGCGTGTGTGTCTTTGAGAGCATCTGTTGGCAGGCTGGACAGATAGATTGGGGGACTGTGTTTTAGTTTAAATCATTCTTATTTTCTCTCAATTGCTTCCCCAGAGTTCCAGGCCTTAGCACAATTAATGCTACTGTTCTAAAATCAGCTTTGGAACTTTGATCTCAGGCTCTAAATATGCCCCTGTAAACAAGCAACACATCTAATAATAACCATATCACCTGCTCATCTAAAGGGTTTCATGTGTGTTTAATTAATAATTGAGAACAAATGTCACCATGTTGCCTCAGTCTAGACAGGGGACAATTATATCATCTACTTATTTTTTCTGCTTGAGGGATACATAAAGCTTTCAGAGAAGGTTATTAAGGATTCACATAATTAAACTTTTTTTGCACATTAACAACAATTTATATTTGAAAACAATTAGCATGAGTTACTTGTATGTTCAAAGAACCAATTTCACAGAAAACTTTATAATGGGCAAAGATATATGTTCAGGGATATTAACTACAACACTGTTAAAGTAGCAGTAGTCTGGAAGTTACTTAAATATCCATCATAAATTATAGTGCACACTCTAGGCAGAATTCTAAACAATGATTTTTTTTAAAAAAGAAGTAAATCTGTATATACTGATGTAGAAAATGTGCAAAATACATTAGTAAGTGGAAAAATTGCAGAATTACAGAGCAGAATGTTTAGTGGCAAATAATTCATGTGAACAACTATACAAATTATTTGAGTGTGTACACACATGTACACACACACTAAGGACGTTAAAATTCCCTGAAGGGATTCCTAAGGAAATGTTGATAGTTGTTAACTCTTGAATCATTTTACACATTTTAAAATATTTTTATAATGATCATGTATTAATTGACTGAAAGCAATGAAGTTACTTCTGTGTTTTCCAAGTTCTGTTGTGGCTTCTCTTTGCATTTTAACTTGTAGAAATTAATATTAACGACAACTTAAAAGAATCACCTTTTTCTCTGAGTCAAAAAATAGTCATTCGAATGCAGGCATTATGGAGATAAAACTAGCTTCACATCACTTAATGCCAATTTAAATATTAATTAGAAGTAAGAAAGTCATCACACACTACCGCCACCTACACTGAGGGATGATATGGAAAAATATTCAACAACTCATATGTTTCTAACCAATCAGAAGAGAAACAGCTGTCAGTCATGGAAACCCAACTCTTCTGGTGCTGAATCATGGAAGAGTCTGGTGTGTTTGGAAGGTTCCAGGGTGCTCCAGGCTGCAGAGCTTGGGCAGCATATTTTAAGTGTGAGAAGGCAATTATTAACAATTGCTGTAGCTCTGTTGGCCTTTCTATTTTTTAATGATATTGGCCTCAGAGACTTACACTGAACAAAGCAAACAGTGTAATTACACACTTCCTTATCTTTACACTTGCTGTTTCTTTTCCTATCAAATCTGTACCCATCTTCCATTCTCCACATTCCAGTCTATGCCTAGTGATTTTTCACTTCAAAGTCTGTCCTTCAAACTCTAGTTAAAATAGTGTCTCAGTGAAGTTTTGCATGGCCTTATTCTTAGAATGCCAGTCCATTCAAGCTGTTATAACAGAATCTCATAGATTAGGCATCTTATGAACAACAGAAACAGTTCTGGAGGCTGGGAAATCCAAAATCAAGGCACCAGCAGATTCAGTGTCTGGTGAAGGCCTGTTTCCTGGTTAATAGAAGGATGTCTGTCTTCTTGCTTTGTCCTCACAAGGCATCAGGGGAGAGAGAGCTCTCTAGGGCCTCTTTTATAAGGGTACTAATTCCATTCACAAGGGCAAATCCCAAATGACTTAATCACCTCCCAAAGATCCACCTCCAAATACTATCACCTTATGGGAATACGTTTCAACATATAAATTTGAGGAGGACATAAATATTCAGTCTATAATACTCTTCCTTCTTTCCCATCAATGACTTGTAAGGTAGCCACTTCCTCTGGCTGTGAGTTCCTAAAGAACCCTGTCTATTCTAATATTGTGTTTCTTCTATTTCATTGCATACTGCTAGATTTGGGCTATGAGATCTTAAATGTGTCTTAATAATACATTTTTGGCAACTAGCCTAATGCCAAGGACATAGTGGGTACATTTATTACCCGAAAAAATTAATAGTAATATAAGTAGGAGATATGGTAGTAATCACTACCTTCTTTATGCTAAGTTCCAGCATATTACATGTATCAATTTGTTAATCTTCTCAGTAAACCAATCTGCCACAATTTTTAACATTTATGCATGAATAAGATGAGGCAACAAGAGAATCAGAGACTTGTCTAAGGTTTGTAGTCATAATGGCAGAAGCAATATTAGACCCAGGAAGTGTGGCAAAGATTGTGAATGATGAAGCCTACAACTAAACATAGAACTATCCAATTTCTCAGATAGCTTCATTGGAATTGGACAGGCAAGCAGCTCTTAGGTACCAGAAATCTTGTCACGTGATGGAGATCTGTGGTCATAACATGATGTTTTAGTCCTTGATGGACAGTTCCATGCTAAGTATTAAATGTACCCAGTTCTGGACAGGGGCTAGTATACTAGTTAAGATAACCAGGAATGCCACAGAGTTAAAAGAAAGAGCATTGGTCCAATGATGAATAAACTACTCAGTAGGGAGATAATAAATATGTTGGTAGAGTACACAAACCAGGGTGAAATGAAATTCTGGACTCTCTGTTAGGTTGCTAAGAAGGGAATCTCAGAATGTGTGTGAGTATATGTATGGGTACATAAATATGTACCCACAAACACACATTCTGTATGAATATGTATGGGCATATGAGTATGTGTTAAAATAATAATAAATATAATTATTCCTCCTATAGCCTTATAATGAGAGTTTAACACATACTAATGAATGTAGTCATCAGAACAACTTTAGGAAGTAGATTCTATTACTATCTCCCTCTTATCAGTGATCAAATTTGGAACCCAGAGAAGTACCTTATCCAAGGTCACAGAGTTAGCAAGTGACAGATCCAAAATATCAACCTAACAATCTAATTTTATAGCCTATCTATTTAACCACCATATTATTCTCTATCTTTTAACTCATAGCTAACAATTATTGAGCAGTTATTATGTGCCAGGCACAGTTCTAACCTATATTAATAACTGAAATGCATTATGCAGTACCAAGGATAAAGAAAGTACTCAATAAATGTTAGAACCCTGTAGGATAGATACTACTTTTACACACCTTTTCAAAGAAGAAAGTTGAAACCCAATGAGATTAAGTAACTTAATCCATGTCACAATAAATTACATAACTAGGAGACGAATGAGCTATGGTTTAAATCCCAGAATCTAGCTACTCTTAAACATTTAAGCACTATACTTCAATGTCAAATGTTTCAATAATAGGGGAAATTTCAGGGTTCAACCTGAGAGCTCAACATCTTAATTTGAAAAATAAGTCCAGCACGAAGCAGGAGGCAGCTCATAGATGTCCCAATAGCATTGCCTTCTTAAACACTCTGAGATGGAGGATCTGGAAATCAGTCTTCAATTATTTTTTTCTTATATGTTTACCATGGTATATTTTATGCATTCAGAGAATATTAGAAAATAATGTAAAAATAATCAATGCACCCACCCCACAACTATGTTAAATCTTAACAGTTTTACACATATATCCACATCATATGTTATTTAGATTAGATAAGTAAGTAGATACAGATGCTGACATAGTGTAGATATAGAAGTAATTGTACATGCACATGTAGATGTAGATATTTATATATATATCTCACCTCAGTTAAGTCCCAGGGTATCCCTTCCACTCCCATTCCCCACAGTTCCTCTTGCTTCAAGATAGCAATTTCTCTCCTCATTTGCTGCCAATAATTTCCAGCCATTTCTTTCTGTATTCTGTATGTGTTTGTTTCTTTATATGTCCACTAATCAAGGGTCTGTTTATAAGCAAACTGTATTACTGCTTTATAGGTTTTCAAGTATTGTTCTGCATGTTCCATGTTCCAGTGCCTAAACCATGCCTGACATAGGATATGTATTTGATAAATATTTTCAAGTGAATAATGAATGGATTTTTTAAGATCAATCTGTGTTGGATACAAGCAACACCATTCCCTTCCTTTTAACTGTTTTTTTTTCTGTTTTGGTTTTTAACATACGCCACAATTAATTTATCTAATAAAAGCTCATATTAAATGCAAATTACAGTCTAAGAATTATTTCTAATTCTTACGTTGTGTGTTTCTTCTTGACTAATGCATTGAAGACTCATTCAGTCACTGTTCAATAGAAGTAGAAATGGTGACCATCTTTATCTTATTTCTGACTTTCAGGGAAGTAGCTTCTAATATTTTACTTGTAAATTTTTCATTTGCAGTATAATTTTGATATATAGCCCTTATCAGGTTAAAAACATTCCCATCTGTTGCAGCTTGATCACAGTTTTCATCACTAAGTGATGCTGAATATTATCAAGTGAAAATATTTCGGCATTCATTGAGATTTCATAAACTTTTTTCTTTTATGTATTTATTTATTTATTTGAGATGGAGTTTCACTGTGTTACTCATGCTCAATGACAATAGCACTATTATAGGTCACAGCAACCTCAAACTCCTGGGCTCAAGCAATCCTGCCTCCCAGGTAGCTGGGACTATAAGCACACACCACCATGTGCCACTAATTTATTTATTTTCTGTAAAGATGGGGTGTTGCTATGTTGACCAAGCTGGTCTCAAACTCCTGGCCTCAACTAATCCTCCCATCCTAGCCTCCCAAAGGGCTGGGATTATAGGCATGAGCCACTGTGCCCAGTCCATACATTTTTTTCTTTTATTCTGTCAATGTGAGGATTTCATTAATAAATTTTCTGGTATTAAAACATCCTTGCATTCTTGAGGCAAACGTTACATAGTTGGCATATATTAACATTTTTTTAAATGTTAAAAATATTAGATTACATTTTATTCAGAAAGATTACATTTTATCTAGGACTTTTGAGTCTATACGAGTCAGAGATGTCTATTTTTTTTTTTTTTTTGTCAATTTTAGAATCCAGGTTTAACTGGGTATACTATTTGGCATGCAGAAAAAGATATTCTAACAATAAAGTCCAAAAACACAGTGGCACAAACAATATAGAGACAGTTAGTAGCTATCTGGACTTCACAGGACTCTCCAAGGATCAAGGTTCTTCTCCTACTTTGTTGCTCAGCCATTTGCTAAGTTTTGTCATTGCCTAAATGGCAAAAGCTGGCTCATCCACACCAGGTCTGTATTTTTCAGCCCATGGGGAAGGGGAAAAGAGGAATTTGATGGAATATTGCATCATCCTAAAAGGCCATGACCTAGAAGTTGCACACATCCAGTGAGTTCGGGCTCACTGCCAGAACTTAGTCATATTGCCACAGCTAGCTGCTATGGTCACTGGAAAATGCGATCTCTAATTGGATGTACATGACAAGCTGAAATTCAAGAGGTGGCATGGATATTGGGAATAATTAGTAGGTTCTTCCACAAAAAAAAAAGCATAAGGTTTAAATTATTTGTTCTTCAAATATGTGTGAGAACACTTCTAAATCTTTATAGATGGTAAATATTTATATATCTAATTACTTTAAAAATGCGTTTATCGGATAACCTATTCTTTCTGTTTAATTTTTGGATATTCTTCTATAAAATTATCTGTTTTCTCTAAGTTTTCCAATTTATTGGCATAAAATTTTGCCTGGGATAAATTTAGGATTTTTAAAAATATTGCTGTAGCTGTAGTTATTTTTTTCTTTCTATTTCTAATATGGTCAATTCATGTTATCTCTTTTTTTATGATTAGCCATGTCAGAGACTTACCAATTTTATTAACCTTGAAAAAAATCATTATAATCCTGTCTGTCCTATTTTTTCCTATATCATTATCTCTATTTTATTGTTTTTCGTTCTAAATGAATGTGTATGTTCTTTATTATATATTTGCTTCTATCTTTTTACTCTATTATTTTTCTAACTTCTTGAAATGATGATTAATTTGTATGTTTAGTTACTTTGTTTTTCAAGTTTGTTTCAAGTATTTGCACAAAAAGTTAACAATGTCCTTTGAAGAACCAGTTTCATTTCATCTCACAAATTTTGATACTGAATATTTTCTTTGCCAATTATTCTACACATTTTCTAAGTCCCATCATAATTTCTTATTTGACCTATGAGTTATTTAGAAGAGTTTTAAACTCTCTAAATATGTGTGTCTTATTTATTTAAAACTTAATTATATTGTAATCAGAAAGTATGACATTATGATGATTAATATTATGTGACAACTATATGGGGTCATAGGGAGCTCAGACTGGTGAAGCATTATTCTGAGTGTTTCTGTGAGCAGTTTTTTTTGTTGTTGTTGTTTTGTTTTGCATGAGGTTAACATTTAAATCAGTACTCTGAGTAAAATAAATTACTCTCAATAATGTGAGAAAGCCTCATCCAATCAGCTAAAGGCCTGAATAAAACAAAGGGCTGCCCCTTCCGTGAATAAGAGAGAATTTTCCTGCCTGAGAGCCTTCAAAGTCCAGGGACATCAGCTCTCCCTGGTTCTACAGCAGTC
>CAUYRT010071466.1:0-32489 GCA_963574885.1 Lepilemur ruficaudatus
AGAAGTTCCCTGCTTGCCCCAAAGATACCTCTGTTTCATACCTGTTGAAGGAAAAACCACTTTCAACTTCCTCTTTGCAAAAGGCACGCAGGGATTTGGGGCGGAGGTAGGGGGGAGGTGCTACTATTTTCACTTCTGCCATTCTTTTTTTGGGGGGGGGGTACAGAGTCTCACTCTGTTGCCCGGGCTCGAGTGCCCTGACATCAGCCTAGATCACAGCAACCTCAAACTCCTGGCTCAAACAATCCTTCTGCCTCAGCCTCCCGAGTAGCTGGGACTACAGGCATGCACCACCATGCCTGGCTAATTTTTTCTATATATTTTAGATGGCCAATTAATTTCTTTCTATTTTTAGTAGAGACGGGGGTCTCACTCTAGCTCAGGCTGGTTTTGAACTCCTGACCTTGAGAGATCCTCCTGCCTCGGCCTCCCAGAGTGCTAGGATTACAGGCGTGAGCCACCTCACCCAGCCACTTCCGGCATTCTTTACCGGGAACTACATTTTAAAGGTGGGTAAAATACTATCTTATGAAAAAGTAAGTGACGTAGGCCCAGGTAACACATACTCATGTAGTCTGGTACTCAGATTGAAAGTCCTCATCCACGTCCGTCCCTCAGCAATAGTTACATCGAATCAAGTGACACCATTCGAGAACCTGGCAGAACAGAACCTGGCATTCAAAAGCGGTCCCTCTGGAAGTGACATCAACCTCTTAACATGCACACTGACATCCATGGGATGGTTCTATCGTGCCCAAAAGTTGACTTGACACTTTAACAAGGATGCAGATATTCCACAGAGAAATAACGGGGCCGTTATAAGGAAAGCAAAGAACTACTCCCCCAACCAGCCAAATGTACATTAAGAACCAAGGCCCTGAGCCAAAGAGCATTTTAGGAAGCGGGGTTGGAAACGGTAGAAGACGGTTGCATTGTTTCTTGAGCAGTTAAGAAAAATTGTTTGAAACAGAAAAAAGTTGCTGAGAAGAAGAAAAAAGGCACACATGTGTTCCTTAGCATATTTCCAGGAGGACAGAGACGTCAGGTGGATAAAAGCGATCCAAAATAGGCCACTCAGAGACTGGGAGTGTGAGGGGCAAATAAGTTCATCTCTACGCATACGTACTTTTTACAGACTTACAGGAGTTTAAATGCCTTTGAAAAGCACTTCTTAGACACTGAAGGGAGACTTCCATATGTGAACAGGCACTTATATGACTTTAGGGGGGGGGCTGCAGGGCTGAAATCAAATATCAAATTAAGCCCCTTGGTCTTCTCTGCACTCAGCTAATCTGCCTCCTGCCTCTCCGCTAAGGAGATTCGAATGAGCAGCCAGCCAGCCAACCACCTGTGAACTGGAATTTTAATACTAAAATTACTAAAATACGGAGCCTATGACAGAGATGGGTACAGGGGACAGTGTATCCAAAACCCAGCTCTCAACCAATAGACTCAGAAGAATTTTTCTCCAGCCACATTCCAGGATGGAGTCCGGAACAACCAAGAAACAAGCAAAATTGTTCTTCTGCCTCCTCCTTCCCCGAAAGACCCCTAAGTAATTCAACCCTCCTTTACCCATTAAGAAGCCTACACATTGCCCCCTCCCAGAATGCAAATTCCCATCATGATTAACCACCCCAATGGCCCCCAGATACCCCACCCTACTTGTTAACACCCCCCCCAATACACAAAGAGTAGGGGTCTGAGCAGTCACTAACTCCTGCCCCCCAGAAGCATGGTGGCAGGGCTCTGGCTCCCAAATCAAAAGTTGGTGGCCAAAATCACTTTCGGGACAGTGCGTGAAACCAGCAGATGAAAATCCCACCGTCTGTTCACAAAGTCCTGTGAAGTTGTCTTTCCCAGCTCCAGCCCAAGTCTTCCTACAGAGGACAAGAAGATACCCCATAAATTCCTAACTGGAGCCCCAAAAGACCTACTTAAAATTAAATTCAATTTAAGAAATTTAAGAAAGCCTTCAAGGCCATGAGGTGACTGACCCTCTGCTTCCCAGAAATCAAGCAGAACAGGAGGGGAGGGGAGCCCAACCCATCTTTTCAAGGAGGGAAGGGTTTTGCAAAAGGGTTTCAGTGGTTTCAGGCCCAAACCAGCAGCAACCAGAGGGTAGCACATGTCTCCCCTCCCTGGAAGCCTTAGACCTGACTCTGGCGGGGGAAGAGGATGGAAAAATCTTAGAGGCAGCAGATGTGTTAACACCAAAGTTCAAAGAAGGAGCAGCTGAACCACCTAAGACCTCCCCAGGAAAGAGAAAGCCAGCTAAGGCCTTCTGGAAAGGTGCACATCAAAACCCCTATGCATTAATCCTCGTGTTAACACAACTGCTACAGTGACCCTGGTGGACAGGGAGAAGGGCTTGCCCAAAAGGCAGAAAAAGCCCCGGCATTTTGCTAAGACTAACAAAAGTCTTGCTCTGAAATGGAGCCAAACTTACCAGCTCGAAAACTTTCTATGTCTCTCCATTTTCATTTGTGCCCTTATTCTTGCAAAAGCAAGAAACTCTAGGAATGAAGTGTGAAAAAAAGGCAGAAACATCAAAGAAAAAAAATCACCTTTAAATGTGAGAAAGAAGCCAGGGCACTTTCTTTGGGCAAAGAACTCTCTAGAAACACACCTGTCACTGCTAGACCACTGCCTTGTCCTCCACTCTCCTGTTTCCTGACCTAAAGAATGAAAACCAGAGAAAACAGTCCAGTTGTTTCCCTGCTTCTGAAGCTTTAGCACAATGCTGCTGTCAATTGGTGCTAAGCCCTGCTTCGCCCCCTTCCCCAGGGTCTGTCCATGTAGGAGTCATTTACCATATTAGCCCCCCCCCAAAAAGTCTTCCAACATGTGACTGTCACTTCACACATGTTCAAAGAGATCAATCTGGCAGCCAACTTGAAATCATACAGAAAAGAAATCTGACAGTTGTTGATTTTGTAGTTTCTCCTCCTTAATCTACATTTTGCAAGTGGCTTGCCAAAGAGCCAAGATTTCTGCCTGGGTCTGTCCCTCGGGGCAGTCTGACGCAACCTCAGCTTCTGTGCGTTTGTTTCTCAATTTGAGTGGCCTAAGGACAGAGGACACTGTGCCTGGGACAGAACAGGCACCCTTTAAGACTTAACTGAGACTAGCTCCCACAAAGGAATTCCCTTGCCTGGATTCTATTAAAACTGGGTTCCCATTTCCCTGACCGCAGTTTTTAACTCAGGCAGCGGATGGTGATTCTGAGCTGTGCTGTGATTTCTAATAATAACCATTACAACCAAATTCTCATACCAGAGCACTTGGATACCCCTAAGAAGTTCACTGTAAAGGTATCTGCCTTCCTGTTGTGTTTTTACAGGAACGCCCCCATCCTGGTTAATTACACCAGCCTTGGGAACCAGAATAGGCCAACAGGCCCAAACACTGCAGAAAGAGGCCAGGCTAACAGCAAGCAACCATTTTAATAACAAATGAAGTATAAACCACAGCACATACTGTACTTCTTGAGATTAGTAATGTTCATGGTCAGGTGCATTATCCCTGTAGCACTGGCAAGTGTGAGGCCGAGCTTGCACAGGTTTCTTCAGGCCAGAATCATTGTTGCCTCCCTCCTAGTTAAGGCTAAATCCTTTTCAGTTAAGAAGCAAGCTAGTTACTCTTAAAAGGTGGGTTTCAGAAAGATACCTTGCTTTCTTTCCCTTCAAGTCATTGGAGCAATTCTCTACACTTCTATAAAATGTTGCTTAGTCACTTAAATATTTACTTTTTAAGATGAAACTGTTGCAACTCTGCAATAAAAATAATTTCTTCTGTATGGGTCTGCTTTGGGCCCTGAAGGGTTTCCAGGTTCTCACACTGATACTATGGAAGCCAAAAAGCCCCAACCTCTAAAATATATACTAAAAAGGAACAGCAGCATACAATGACAATAAGGACATGTTCCCTGTGACCAGAACTAAAGGAACTAAGCCAAATCACCCAGAGCCACAGATAATATTTTCCTAGCAGTCTGTGATCACAGATTTATTCTAATGAACTAACCACCTTTGGGTCACCCAAGGTGAGCCAGGCCAGTCCTGGGAGTGTCTAGTAGTCATCGTTTCAAGTCATAATGATGAAAACTGAAATCGCGCTTACTTTAGCTCCTTGCCACTGGGCAGTCCAATTGGCACTGAGTTTACACAGCAGTTAGAGCCAACCTCAGAGCAGCAAGAAGGCAGGCCCTTCGCTGTCCCGTTGGAAGAGCCAAACAGAGACCCGGGAAGAGCACCGTTTTATTTGGGCCCTTTCCACCCTTCCTTAGCATTCATTTGCGCAAATAAAGGGCGGAAGGAAAGAAACCAAAATTAAAATTTCAGGTGGTTGGGGAAGCAGCATGGATTTTTTTTATTCTGAAATAGTTTGCAAGTGTTTCTCAATAGCTCCCTGTCAATCAAAACTGTTTTCAGGAGAAATGGAAAATAGTAGCTTCCAGCCCATAGAAAGTACAGCCATTTCAGAAAAAAAAAAAAAAAGAGTTGGGAAAGGGAAGTGACCCCTGTCATAAAGACAGAAGGTCTCCAAGTCACTTAATTCCTTGTGATTCCAAAAGGACTGTTTTTAAAGTGTAAAAGTGCTTGCTTCTGCATCTGCCCCATGATGTTAAATAACACTTTGTGTGATTAAATAAAAGAGCCAAGTGTGACCCCGGCCCATTCTGCGAGGCACTTTACATGCTTTCTGAAAAACTATGCTGGAAACTCAATGCAGACCATCTCCTTAGTTCTGTAATTTATTTAGGAAGGGGAGAGGGGAAAAGTTTTTCTTGGCCTTCATAGCTACACACCCTCCGAAAGGGTGCCTTCAGGGTCTCCGTGAAATAAATGAACACAAATACAGGTGTGCAAACATCCAGGCAGGTTACCTCTCTCCAAAGATTCCATTCTTGAAACCTTTAAATTATTAAGAACCGAGGTCTCCTGACTTCCCTCACACCTCACTGTTCCCTAATTGTTTTTCATGTTTGGGTAACAGGATAGATTCAGAATCTCAGGCCGCCGCCATTGGCTGTTCTGATAACGAGGAACAGACCCATGTCCCTTGCCACAGCCTTTCTCGGTCAGGTTACTTTGGAAGGTGTATGTTTTCCTACCCAAGGCAGTCCCCGCCCAGCAGCCACAGCACTCAGGCGTCCCTCTGCAGCCCAGCCTACTGGAACTCGTGATTTTTAGGGTTTCCCTTGAAACCTCTCCAGAAACCACAGTCACTAAAAGAACATGAAGGTTTGACACCTCCTGAATTTAGGAATGAGGGGACTCGAGGGGCCAACTCTACAAACCCGCACCTGCTGCTTGATGGCAAAGAGAGGAGAAGTTTCCGTGGCTAGGGTGAGCTTTAAATTATACTCTATTTATTTAGCAACTTGTCTCCAACAATCTCGAAGCACGGAATGAAATAAGATGACGTGTAACTTTCTCACTATCTACCTTCAAGGCTTAAGTTTGTTTTCCTTGTCGAGCTCTGATGTACTCCTCCAAGCAGGCCCTAGCCTGAAGGAGAGACCTTCCCTGTGTGCCTAGGTGGGGCCATTTCTCCTCTCTGGTGTTATCTGTCAGTGGCGCTTACTGAGTCTTCAAGGCCTATTAAATGGCACAGAGGGTGGGGGTGGGGATGACCCTCCCGGATTCACCTGCTCACGGGATTCATTTAAACCACTTTAACACACTGTGCACCACTGTGCCAGGCGATTCTCTCTTAGAATACACCACGCACAGGCTGTGGTCTCTGCCCTCGAGGCATTTTCCTATCATAGCACAGGTTATGTCCAAAGCAGTAAGGACCATTTTCCAGAAAGTTCATTTCCCTCCAAGCCCCACAATGACTGCTTTTGTGTTTTTTTTCCTCTGCTGCCAACCTAACTTGGGGAGTCCTCTTCCTTTTAACAGGATAATAATCTTAGTTCTCCCCTTCAAACCACCCCCCAAAAAATGACTGCAGCTCTGGGTTTTTCAGAGTGCGAACAAACTACAATTAGAGGGTGCACAAGATGCTCTCGAAAGGTGCCCTCCAGCTGAAAAACTCTGATTCTCCCTTTAATTACTCCACTATAAGAGCATTCTTCGCATTGTTTCCAACTGACCAGCAACTTCTCTGGGGCTGAAAAGGGTGCACTTTTAGGCGGAGGAACCCAAACTTCTAAATGACACCAGTGCCACAAGTATTCAGCAGGCAGAAACTGATCCAAACGCAGACTACCGGAGAGGAGAGAGGGAGGGGATGAGAGAGGGAAGGCAAGAAAAAGGAGGAATGACTTTACTGCGTGCCCAGCAGAATTTAGGCGCTCTCACCCCAGGTAGGTTGCAACTGGAGTCGAGCAGTTCAAGTGCATCCAGCCTGCCCTTCCCCCACATTCCCCAGGAGAATGGGAAGTTCAGCCAGGACTGGCAGCACCTGCCCGCAGCTCCAGGCCGGCTGCGCGGGCCCGGCGGGCCCGGCGGGGAGGGAGGCTGCACTCACCTGGCACACAAAGCCGCCGCGCACCTCCGGAGGGAGGCGGCACTCGCAGGTCCCGGGGCCTCGCCGCGGCCGAGCGCCACAATGGGAAATTCCAGCGGCACCGGAGCCCCGAACTTACCCACCCCGGGCGGCATTCTCCCCACCTCCCGCTGCCCCTGGGACTCCGGGGTGGCTGTGGGTAGGCGCAGGGGGGCCGGAGGCTGGGGAGGGGGGCTCATGGTGGCGGCGGGGCTGGCGGCAGGCCCGTCCCCGGGAGGGAGGTCCCCGGGGCGCGGCGGGGATTCACCCACGGGGCGCGGCGCTCGCGTCCCCAGCCGGCCTGCCCTCCGCCGCTGCCTCCTCCTCCTCCTCCTCCTCCTCCTCCTCCTCCTCCTCGCCCGCCCGCCCGAATCGCTTTATGTAAATGAAGCTCAACTCGCAGTTTGCAGCGTGCACCGCCCGGGAAGGGGGGCGGGCGGGGCGGGGGGCCTTCGGGGATCCACATTACACAGCAACAAAGCGGAAGGTTAATTTGAAACTCACAGCCCCGCCGCTCGGCTCCCCGGGCAAAGCCTGACATCTACAGTCGTGCCGGGCGCAGGCCGGGCTGCTCGGCGGCGCAGCGCCCGCCCGCGGGGACCGGGGACACCCAGGGACACCCGGGAGCGCCAGGCCCAGCGCGAGGCCGCGCTCGCTACGGGCACGGGCCTGGGCCAGGCCGGGCCGCCGGGGGACAGGAGCTCTCGCCGCTCGGCCTGCGCCGCCCGGGAACCGGCCCGCGGGAACAAAGCCCCGTCCCTCCCAGAGGCACTGACCCCTCGCTCATCAAAGGTCAGGGGCCGGCCTAGAAGCGGGCGAGAAGAAAGGGACGCGCCCTCCAGCCACAGAAAGGAGCCTGGGGCCTCCGGACCAGAGCCATCGCTCTCTGGGCCCCGTCCACGTCACAGCCAGGCCACTCCAGCATGGGGACATGAGCCAATGTGGACAGGAATTTATGTGAAACACACACACCCATCCTATTAACTGCTTTACAGAGCACTTCTGTTTTTCAGTTTCAGAAACTTAAGAAAACATTCCCTGCTCTCCAGTGAGACTTGAAGGGCAGTTTTTGAGACAAGAGACAAGAGAGATCACTAGAAAGAGAGGAAGAAAAGAAGCGAGAAGAAAAGGAGCCGCAGTTTGGGATTAAACCTGCAATCTCTCCAACTAAAGACTGCCTTATAAAGCCACCTCGTTTCAGAGACAGCAAAGATCATGCCCTTCACAGGTAGATCCTACCGCCAGGGTCAGACTTAACACGGCCACCCCAGTTGGTCAAAGCAATTGCTGGGCACTTTTATATCTCCCCAAGTTCACCTTTTCCATTCTGCTAGGCAAAGGGAGCGGCCACAGAAATCTCACCGGAAGTCCCGTGTCCTCCCTTGTCAGAATCCACCCCCACCCCCAGTCTGCATTTACTCGGCTTCCCTCAGCACAGAAACGCACCTGCTTTTAGCCTTGCTGAAAACCACCCACCCAGGCTGGCCTTACAGCCTGGAGAGTCTTTTCCGACTGCACAATAATGAACCATGCAAGTGTTAGAAATATAATAAGCTCACGAGGCGAGGAGCAGTATGTATGGAATTGTATTAGCATTAAGCACACACTAACCCGGGAGAAAGAGGGATGCTTAGCTGCTGAAATCCATTCATGTCCTCATGCAGAAGGCATTTCTGCACAACATAATTTGGGTTCAAATTAATGTAAATATCTAACTGGTGGGTACAGACAAGCCCTCTCTGCAACTTTAATCCAGAAAAAGAGACTCCGGGAGGGGAAAAAAAAATTCTGCTAGGGCTCTGAGAGAAAAGACTGCCTCTAGGGAATCATGTCCGATTAGGGACAAAGGAGGGCACAAGCCAAATTCAGTCACACGTGAGAGCTCGGGAGGCGGGGTGGGGGGAGCGGGAGAGCCAACAAGGAAAGTGGAGGATGATTCTGTAAACCAGGGTATGGTCACTGTAGAACTGTTTCTAGCCCGTCTGACTGCAGGCCCCTGAACAGGTGGTGTTTCCAAAATACACTGTTATTTATGTTAGCCACAGAAGTTGAGAACACCTTAAAGAAAAGCAATTAATAATTTAATTGAAAAAGTGACCATGAATAATACACGAAGATGATGATGTTAGCAATAACGCAAGCAACGTGGCCCCGCGAGGCAGAGATGCCCCTGGAAATCTCTTCGGGGAAATGAAGATTCCTTACCTGGAAGCAACCCCACAGCCTGTTGGCGGATGAATGAAAGACAGTAAGAAAATGTGTATACGCTCGGAAAATCTAATTCTGCTGTTTTGTCTTAACTTTCATTTACAAGAGACGACCTCGTCATCTGGTGACATCATGAACCTGCGGCTGGGGCCACAGGTTTATTTTATTTCAATAAAATAAAATCTACAAAAGCCAAAGAATGAGCTGTAAAGTAATCTGGGAGGATGCAGAGGGGCTGAGCAGAAGGCCTTGAGGGGGTCAGCCCTGCTACCGGACAGTGTCCCCAACAGGAGACACTGCCACCCGCCTCCCGCACCTCAGAGGCTTGACAAGCAGCACTGAGAGTGACCCTGGGTCCCTTTTCTTTATCTTAATCCAGCACCAGCTACACACAGAGCGAGGCCTAGTCAAGCCTGCCTTTGTTCTAGGCAAAAATTTAACAGGTAACTCACAGGCAGGCAGGTAATCCACACCCTCTGCAAGTTATGAATATAAAGGACCGCACAGAAGTTGGGACGTTACCTCTGCTAAAACTTATTTTCATCATTAACAAAAACAATACCTCTTCAGAGGGAACGTGCAACTTTTGCACTTACATATGGAATTAAGAGTTTCTCTGAAATACACATCACAAATTCCATCCTCCAGCTCTGCGAGGCCCAGCTCTTCCGAGAGCAGCTGCCTGATGTTAAACCCACGGCCTACCCAACAGTGACAGCCTGACATTCTCATCGCTCCATCCTGAACACTGTTGACAAATAAACCCTCTCTCAGAAAAGGCAATTCTTCCCTCGCAGGGCTCCATACCCAGTCTCATCTCATCTGGAAAGCGTAATTGGCAACAGCCAAAAGGATAAATATTTAAAAATAAATCAGGGAATGCTAACCCCTTCCCTACTCCTCCCCTTGCCCACTCTCCAAGCCAGAGGCCTGCCCCTTAACGCTTAGCTGGCTGGTAAATTACAACAATCCCACCCAGCCATGCTTGCTTGTCTCTCTCCACACACACACACTCGCTCTCTAATGCTGTATCCTTTCACTTTAGCAAAGGTAAATACGATCTCTGAGCTGAGACACAGTGGATGACAGCATTCTGACTTCTAGAGAAACCTGGGCTCTCTTTTCACAGCACAACTTGGTTTAGGGGATTTGCATCCTCTTCCAGATTCTTCCATTTTTATTAAATTATACATAGACATTGATTTTAAAACTAGTGCTTAAATAACCTGGAGGCTTTTGCAAAGAAAAATCCAGGAGAGGACCACAAAAAAAAAAAAAAAGTTCCTGAAATAAACAAGGAAACATTTGGAGCTGGCTTTCACCCCATGGCCTGAGTTCACCCCATCATTTTAGGGCAGTTATATTTAGGGGCCTGGGACCCGCTGGGTGGCCAGGCCCTCCTGGGTATGGGACAGAACGCAGGCTTTCCTCACAACAGTGCACACTCACCTTCGTAGCCACCGGAGGCTGGTCTGCCAAAGCCTACACAGAGATGTTTTCATTCACGTTTCTCTGCCGAAACCCCTATCACTACAGTGCTAATGCCATAGATTAATTTTTACCCCCAAATCATAGGTGGAACATTATCTAGTTTACTGACCCACCCTCCCCAGCTCAGAAGCTAAATCTATCGATGACATACACAAGAAAAACACAAATGAGTAACCATTTCTTTAAAGCTGGTATTCCAAAGAGTTTTTCCAAATTCATGTTAAGTTACAAAGCCCAAGTTTTAAGAAAGCAAAAATAAAGATATTGCCTTGAAACAGCTTTACACGTTAGGTACAGAGCTCATTCTCGCTCCTCTTTCTCTCTCTCTCTCTTTTTTTAAACAAAAATATTATTTCTGAAAGGGCAAAAAGAATTTGCCATGCAAGACTTCTATACCCAGGGGGATTCTTACATTTGTGTTTCTAAACCTTGAAATTGAGAATTTTAATGAAAAGGCAGACAGATGCTTAAGGACAGCATCGCAATCTGGGTCCATACATTGCAGGAGAGAGAGAGGCGCTTTGTTTGGGGCCAAGAAAAAAAAAGAGATGGACTCCTATTTTGTTCTTGGGCCATCCCCACAGACTGACACATCCTTTTACACTCCATCTGATGCTAACCACTGAATGCTTGGAGGGGAAGCAGGTTGGAGGGAGAAGAAAGGAAAAAGGAAACAGGAAAGAAAAAGCAAAGGGAGATGGGATACTGCCTGTTTACATAAATCACAGTTTTTTTTTTTAAAAAAAAATTCCCAGCACAGTATCAACTCCATAGTATGTACCAAGAGCTCTTTCACATGTGAGCTACATCAATTAAATGCTGTATCAGAAGCACAACAACCTGGATGGAATTTTTTTTTTCTTTCAAATGAACAATTTCATTTAGTTTGCAATTCTCCCCTATCAAGCGACCACTTCTAAGCATGGGACACACACCACAAGAAGACAGACAAAAGATGACCCTTTTCACGCTTTCTTCAAAATAATTCTAGAAGCCTATTTTCTTATCTTTTCATTTTAGTGAATTTTTGTTTAAAAAAAAAATCTGTGCTAATCTGACTTCAGAGCCCTGAGCTGAAATTTCACACATCCTCCAAGTGAGCCAGTGTTTTAGAATTTGGATTTCTATTGAGGCTGTTCCAATCGCCAGTGAGGCCTACGGTAAAATGTGCTTCATGCTGTTCCGTTTGTCTCTCTGCAGACAAATAGAAACTGTGAAATTTAAAGAATGGATGAAAAAAAAAAAACCTAAAACAAAGAGGTTAAAAAAATAGGACAAATGTTTTTGCTTTTGTGTCTCCCTGGAGCAATTGTTTGGGGGAGTCTGCATTGACAATAACCATGAGAAGGCCATCTAAAGGCGATGCTCACACAAGGGGACTCCTTGCCTGCTGCCTTTGGTCTGGGAGAAAAAGTACCTTAGCTCCGTTCTCCAGGAACAAAAGGCCAGGGCCACTGAAGGGGGGAGAGGTTACAGGAGCTTTCACATGGAGCCAAGTGTCAATGCTGGTTCATTTTTCACCCGTCTTAGTTGGAAGGCAGCTCAGGGAACTTCCTAATGACTGCTTTTCCCTCTCTCCCTATTATTTCTAAACCTAAAAGAACAAAACAATAATATTTTTTTTAACCTAAAACCCATCATCCTATTAGAGGAAAGCCTTTGGGGCCTACAAAGTCAGATTTTCCTCTTTCCTTTCCCTATCCTTTCTCTTTTTTTTTTTTTTTTCTTTTTTTTGGAGGGGGCTTCCAACTGGAGATCATGGAAATAAGAGATGCTAGACATTATAGTCATTTTTAGTAACACCAGAATGGCCTTCCTCACTACGAAAAGGCAGAAAACAGGGGAAAAAACGCACACACACAAAACCCAACAGGGATAGTGGGGGGGGGAGGTGACAGGGGCCAAGGCCTTGAAACATTTTCTTTTTTTCTCAGCATGAAGTCCGCTAATGCCAGCTTCAGATTTGCAACTGAATCAAAGTCTCAGCATCGTCATTACAAGGGGTTTTTTGGGGGGGAGGGAGGAGGCGGAAGGAGTGGAATGGAGACAGGGACAATAAGGATGTGTTAAAGACACATATAGACAAGGTGTGGCAGGGGCGAGGGAGGGGGACGTGCAAAGAAAGGAAGCTGAGATGAATCACCGCGTGCCATGGAAATACCAGGGCAAGTGCATGTCAGAGTGTTTAACCAGATTTGAAGCTGGGAGCATCTTCCCCAGCGGGGCCAGCCCTAGGACGAGGCAAAGACCTGCGACCCTCAGCCTTTGAACCCAGACCTGGCGGCTTGGGAGCGCATCATCCCCCCCCTTCCCCAGGCAGCCAGGGCTCTGGCTGAAAAGCAAGGTGGGGGTAGGGAGGACAGGGCCTCGCAAAGCAGCACGATAAACAACTCAAATATGAGCGGAAATGACATCAGCAAAGTGAAGGACCTGTTTACTGCAGATCAAAACAAAACAAACTTCCAAACCTTTTGTGTACACAAGGTAACTCTATAAAAAGCCTTCCTAAAATGTCACCAGGGTTGACACATCAGCATCCCAACAAGAAAACACATGACAGGTACCATGGGGGGGGGAGATGCCCTGTGGAAGGGGCTAAAGGAAAGAAGATTGAGGGGGGAGGCGGATAAAACCAGAAGGGGCCCAAAACGCAGTTGCTCTTCCTCCCCTCTGCTGACCCTTAATATTTATTGGTGTTTATAATCTAAAAGCCATGCTCTGTGTTTCACTTAATACAAGGCCAGACAGCGTTGTCTAATGAGGCAGCATTACAATCAGCTTGTAATACTGAATTTTTAATGCTGCCAAGGATTCTGTTACATAATAATATGAAAAACAGAAGCTCAAAGTGGGCTCGCAGTGACAGGACACTCGAGGTTCCGGGCAGGCGAGCGCCACAGCCCTGCTCCCCTCCCCTCCGCCGACCCCCACCTCCTGATTTGCAATCAACCCTCCATCCCTACACAGGAGGTCGGTATGGAAACCAAGAGGATTTCTTAGGAAATCCACACTTTTCATGATGATGATGATTATTATTATTATTATTATACTCTCTGATCCAAAGTTACAGTTCGAGAGTTTGAATCCTAGCTCATCTGGGGTTAGAGGTCTGAAATGAAAATTAATTTTTTGGGGGGGGGCCAAAGAGACAAAGAATACAGGGGAGAAGGACGCGTAGCTTATTTTAAGCAAGCCAAGAAATTTGGGGGGAAAAAAATCACAGAGAGAGAAAGAACTCAGGGGGGAGGAGGGATTGAAGTCTGCCGACCATATTCACAGCTGCCGAACTCAGTTTACATTGGTGTAATTTAAAAGCATATATATAGCCGCCGTTGCTCCTCTCTGTAATACCCCAAGACTGTAAATCTATAACCACTGCAATGATTTAGTGATTAAAAACATGATAACATATTGTGTAACTGCAAACCACAGAACCCCTGCCAACTCTCCTCTAAGATAAAGGGGGAAAAAAATATAGAAAATGTGTTGCTTGCAGCGATCTTCCTAAACCCAAAAGATTTTAATAAAAGAACCTATACAGTAGACAAATCAGAAAAGGGTGAGTAAATTCTGTGTGAAGCCAGCAAAGGGAGGAGAAAAAAAAAGGCAGCTTTATGTGGGATTCTTTTCCTTGTACTAACAAATTACGACCTAAACATGCCTTTTCTTTTCTCTCCCCCACCCCCCGGCTTTTTTTTTTTAATAGTTTGTTGTAACTGGAATAACTGGTCTTGTGCACTGTCTTGCATATTCAAAGCTGCTTTGTAATCGGATCTGGAGACCCAACCTTATTTGCCTGAACTCAATAGGGGTTTTTTTCTGCCCCCTCCTCCCTTGTTTTGTTTTGGATTTGGTATTGTGGGTTTTCTGTTGTTGCTGGGAGCACACGTCTATGCAGGCAGAAGCTCTGGTGCCTTTAAGCCACAGAGCAAACACCTGAAAGGGGGAGGCACAATTTGTAACATGGCAGGAGGAGCCTAAAATACACACACACACACACACACACACACACAATAAAATCAAAGCAGCTGTAGGGGTTTTGGCCTCCGAGCAGCTGACCTGACCCGGTTCTGTATATTCTTTTATTTCTCCATTGCAGGATTCCTGCATCTTGGGTGAGACTGGAACTCAACGTGACCCTAAGGAGAAGGCAGTCACTGAACCCAGGAAAACTGCTACATATTTAATGGGGGTAGGGGTCAGTGTGAGTAAATGCATGTGCGTTCAGACTCCCCCAGTGTAGACACCCCCCCAGTGTGTACCTACGCACACAAATCTGTCCAGACTGCCACCAGGCCATGGGGCCAGCTCCAGCCTAGCTTTCTCAGCCCACGCCACCGAGAGCCTGAACGCTCCCTTGCTGCCCCCCAAAATCTTCACGCCTACAACTCTACCCATAAACACACGCAGGCACAGATGAACACTCCTCCAGAGACTTCATATGTTTAGAAAGTCCACAGATCTGAATCGCCTCCTCTCTGGACCAGAGCAGGGCAGTTTATTCAGAGAAATCAATAGGAAAGAGCATTTGCAAATATTTATATAAGCCCTGTGCGTTTCAGCATTAAGTAATTAAAAACTAAAACCCAAGGAGGGGGCAGGGAGGAGAGACACAGAGGAAGGCTGCGGGCCTAGAGTGAGTTTTCCTGCCCACACCTCATCTTCCCAAACCACAATCCTTTCAAAACTGACTCCGTGTACACTTTTTACGAAATCCTCTTCCTGCACCATTTGCTAGACTATTTCAAAATCATCTCCAAATATGGATTCACCTACCAGCAAGCTTTCAAGACTGACTATAAGTGTCTGTATTATCTCTCACACACACATATACACACAGCAACTCTTACTTTTGACACTGCTTCAATTTCTAGTATATACTCTTTCCCTTACATTCCTAGCTCTAATTCACTTGCACCAGGTTAATGAAATCTAACATTGTAAGGTAAGAAGAGGGCCTCCCAAAGTGGTAATTCAATAAGCAAATTCCCACCCCCTAAGCCCTCAGAGTACTTCCAACTCCCCTCAATCCATAAGATACCTACACTTGGGGAGTTCAGTACCTGAGCCCCCACATATAAACAGATTTAAAAAAAAAAAACAACCTCAGTAAAATAAAGGAGTTTTTAAATGAGCCACTATGAAGTGGACTTCCCTATATTGTTCCGGAGAGCTGGGCATTAAATTTTGCCACTTTAAGAAGCAAGCAAGGCACTGGAGCACTCACGCTGCAGATATTGCAGAAATTTACAGTAAATGTAGGTACAGGATTGCAGCACGCTGCCCTATTGATTATGCAGATTGTGATCAATCCTCTCCTTTCTCCCACTGCCCAAGCCTCTTTCAGAGGACCTCCAAATAAGTTGGTCTGTAACTAGCCATTCTCCCAAAGTAGGAGGGGGGAAGTAATTTTTTAAAAATATAATAAATCCTCAATGGTACCCCCTTGCACAGGGCTCGAGTCTTTTTATTTAATCCCAACGTGAATTTATGTTCTGTAATTTGCATTACAGCCCAGCGATCACCCATATGTCATATTCTTCAAAGGTACTTAACAAACCCCCTTTTAAAAGTCACTACAACTGGAGGCCAGAAAAAGGCCATCAGCCTCCTCCTCCCATACAGTCCTTAGATCAAGTTTCAATAATTGAGACCAATAAAAATTGTCATATTTACCCTACTTCAAAGCAACAAGGGGGAAAAGTTAAGTCTGGGTGACTTTTTGAAAGCACTCGTAATCAAATGTGCCACAGTCGAAGGAATAGCACAACATTTTACAAAAGTCAGATTCTGAGCAACAGATTAATTCGCAAAGTAAAATACATATATTTTGCAATTTAATAGCTCCACAAGAAGCCTACTGAGCCGATATACACAATTTAAATATATACGGTGCATGAAATACACTTAGATCTACTCTCCAATAGATATGCAAAAAGGTGTACATTAAAATGCATAATGTAAAATTCAGAAACACGGTTTTTGCATCTAGTGGAGCCGGGCGAGGGGTGAGAGTAAAGAACCGAACGTAAACAATCCCAGATTCGCGTGAGCAAAAAAAAAAAAAAAAAAAGGAAAGAAAAAAAAAGAAAAAGAAAGGAAAAAAAAAAAGGAATCCACCGATGTCTCTCAACTCAGCTGGTGGAGGAAGGCCGGCCAGGCTGGGTCTGGCCCTGGCCGGCGGCGCAGCCCGAGCCCCCGGGAGCCCCTAGTGTCCAGGGCAGAGCCCCCTCTGGGCGCTCGCGGCGCTGCCAGTGGGGCAGGGCGGAGAGCGCGCAGGTAGAGGATCGCGCGGCCGCCTCGCCCCCTCTCGGACCCCCGGGCTCGGGTCCGGTTCCCGCGTCCCCGGCGAGTCAAGCCCCGGCGCGGAAGGCGCCCGCCCGGCCAGCGGCGGCGGCGGCGGTGGCAGCGGCGGCCGCGGTGACTGCCTCGGGCCGGGTGCGCGCCCCGCGCGGCGGCTCAGCCCGGGGCCCCGGCGCCGCTCGGGGTGGGGCAAAGTTGGGGGCCGAGGGCGGCGGGGGCGGGGGCGCTCGGCACCGCGGACCCCCCCGCCGGCCGCCGCCTTTGTCTTGGCGCCGGGACCCCGGCCGCCCTCCCGCCCGCGGCCCCGCGCCCCGGCCGGCCCTGCCCGGCGGCGCCTCCAAACTCGCCGCGCGGGCCTCGCCCCGGGCGCCTCCACCCTCCCGGGGGTCGCCGGCGGCCGCGGCGCGGGGGCCGGGAGGAGGGGGCGGCCCGGGCTCGGCGGCGGCGGCGGTGGGAGGAGGAGGAAGAAGAAGAGAAAGAGAAAGTTTGGCGCAGGGGGAAGGCGAGCGGGACGCAGCGAGCGAGCAGGGCGCGGGCGCGGGGCGCGCGGGCGGCGGCGGCGGCCGGGCGCGGGAGCCGGGAGGGGGCAGGACGAGCCCCATGCAAAGCAGCCCGGGCGCCCCGAGGAGCCCCGCGTCCGGGCGGTGGCGGCGGGAGGAGGAGGAGGAGCAGGCGGCGGCGGCGGCAGCGGCGGGAAAAAAAAAAAAAAGAGGGAAAAGTTGCCACTTACGCGGTTGCTTCTCCGGCGGCGGCGGCTGCAGCGGCGCTGCTGGCGACGGCGGCGGCGACGGGAGCTGGCGGCGCTTTTAATCCCGAAAAGAGGCGCTCGGGCCGCGGAGCCCATCAAGGCAGCAGCGGCGGCTGGCGGGGGTCGGCGGCGGCGGAGGACGCGCTGCTGGCGGCGGCGGCGGCGGCGGCGGCGGAGCTGGAGCGCGCTCGGCGGAGCCCGGGGCGGGAGGCGGCCGCAGCCGGGGAGCCGGAGCCGCCGCCGCCGCTGCCGCCGAGCAGCATGGTTGGCGGGGAGTTTACAGCCCCCGGAGCGGGCAGGGGCCACGGAGGAGAAGCGGCGGCGGCGGCGGCAGCGGCTCTAGGCTGTAATTGGGATGCAAAGCAGGCGGCGGCGGCTGCGGCCGGGAGGAGGAGGAGGAGGAGGCGGCGGCGGCGGTGGCGGCTGCAGCGGTCGGAGGGGACGCGCTGGAAGTGGGAGCTGATGAGTGAAAAGAAAAAAAAGTCTTTGGATCTTTATTCTGCTAATTAGTTTCCTGCAAAAAATGGCTGTGATTAATTCAGTGCGCATGTGCTTCATTACCCAGGCACGACGGGAAGGGCTAATTAGCCACCTTCTGGATCAATAAGATTCAGCAAAAAAGAAAAGGGGGAGGTGGAGGGAGGCAGAGGGGAGGAAGGGAGGAAAAAAAAAAAAACCAGGGGAAAGTGATGAGCAGGGCACGGAGAGCAGGAAGAGAGGATGGGAGAAGAGCCTAGGAAGAGGGAGAGAGGCACCAAAAGTTTATGCATGTATTAAAAACACATACACACACACACCCACGACACACACACGCGCACACACACACACACACACACACACACACACCGAGAAGTGAAATGCAGAGACGCAACAATAGGAAACCTGGCTAAGATTTTTTTTTTAAGATTTTTTCTTTCCTTTTTTTTCTTTCTCTTTTCTTTCTCCTTTCTTTTTCCCCTTCTTTCTCTCTCTTGCTTTTTTTTTCCTAAAGCAAATGCAGTCATGTTTAAATTAAATAGGAAAAGAGTGTCTTCAAAGAAGTGGGGGGGCGATAATGGAGTGGGACAGCTTAAAGCAAAGGTTTAAGCGAAAGAGCAGAGACTTAGAATAGAGGCCACTTTAAATTGCAAATCTGAGATTTTTTTAACTGACGGAAAATTACCTCTCCCCAAATCAGAGGATGAAGGAAGAAAATATGGAGAAAACTTTAACACATCCCATAGACTAGACAAAAAAATATATGTATGTAAATTTTGTTCTTCTGAAATAAGACGCAATCAATCTTCTCGGGGTTCTTTAGGAGGAGAGGGGAAGAGAGGAGTGATGATTAGAAGATATAAAAGGGGCAAAGTGAATCAGAACTGAAAGGGGGTAACTTTAGGAAAGACAAGAAAAGGAAAAGTTGCACTTGGAAACAAGTCCAACTTTCTACCTTTCTGGACTTAAGAGAAAAGTAAAATCAATTTTCTCATGTAAAACCTGGAAAGCAGATGTTTTCAAAACACAGGAAGCTATTTTGCCATCAAAAGCAGGGATGTAATAAAGGCAGTGAAAAATAATTTCAGACTAAATTCATAAGAAAGAAAGCCAATATATTTAAATATCGAGGAAGGGTCTAGAGTGTAGAAAGAGGGAAAATTACATACCGTTTCCCTAATGCCAAAAAAAAAAAAAAAAAAAAGTCTTACAGCTACCTCCAAGAGTTTGGAGCGGAGTCACGAAGCCAAAGGGCTTGAAATGAGAGGATGGATTTCAGATAAAGACTAGGAGCGGTACATCCCACCAGAGCCCAAAGGAGATCCCTGGAATCAAAGACAGAAGCCAGGGACCCTACTACTGTACCGATTCCCAGTACATCAAAGCCATCACTTAGGCTGGTGCACAGTACCTCCAAAAAAGCAAGCAAACAAACGCAGGAAGAACAAGAGTGTCTCTCTCTCTCTCTCTCCTCTCTCTCTCTCCCCTCCCCAAATCCTAAACTCAGCGTTACTGCTACTGCAATAGATTTTTTTAAGTGGCAAGTTGTATTTACGTAAGTTCTAAATATGAACTACTACCATTGAAATTACAATGTCTGGAATAAGATAAAATGCAATCTGCACTTTAAGTGATCTGCAAACAAAGGTAAAAACAACATTTATGTTTTTGAAGGCATTATTAGTAAACCCTGTAACATCAGGTAGAGAGAGTGCGCTAAAACTTGTTTTTCTTGGGGGGGGGGAATTTGCCCTAGCTTACCAAGATTATTTATTTGAGAAGGAATTTGAGAATTAATCAGGAAATCTGTTTGATTAGAAAGTAATTCTTCATTTTGAGAGATTTTCCAATGCTCTTAAGAGCATGCAGCTTCTTAGGCAAGACTAGAGGGAGAAAACCGGTTGAGGATTTTGCAGGGTTACCTCATCTAATCCTTCTGAATTCACTCTGGGAATAATGCTATTTTATTTAGGGGGGAAAAAAAAGAAAGAAAATACATTTAGAAAAATCGGGGGTTTCCTCTCTATGAGCCAAATCTGGGTTGCCATTCAAACTTTTCCTGGCTGCTTCTCCATGCGGGACAGCTGATCAATAAAGCCAAGTCCAGCTTGGCTTGCTACAGGTTTCACCAGTCAGTGCTTGCAAAACCTTTGTCATTTTCTAAAAATAAAAAAGCTAAAAGTTATTGTAGAAGAAGGGGCTTTTTTTTGTCCCCTGCACAATGTGTCTTTTGTGAGGTTAATGCCATTCTGGGCTCTCGATAGCCCTGGACAATGGGAACTCTCCAGGAGACTGCAGAGACTCTGGCTTTTTTCTTTCTAGCCCTTTTTTTTTTTTTTTTTAAGGGAAGGATGAAACATTCCTACAGTCCAAACACAACCTCTACTTTGATTAAATAAATATTTATCTTTATTGTAACCATTGTATATTTTTACCATCAGTTTGTCCGGTTTCTGATTATTATTTTAAATTTTTCATTGGCAACAGTTAATCTTTTTTTTTTCCCTTTCAGTCCAAAGTGCAGGTCAATGTAAAATGTAGCTGACTGAAGGAAGACTGGTAAATTCTGAATTTTCCAAAATACATCAGGTAAGGAAAATTGTTCAGACCCTTAGGAGTATTTTTGCTTCCTATTTCTCTTGTCCTCACGAATCTTCATGAATCTGTTTGGTTTTTTTAAAAGATGTAGCAGAATTAAATTTCTCCTTGTAGATCTTGAAAAATCACTTAAATACTATGTATTTATTTTCATTTAAATTGTAAATAGCAGGAGAAGTGAACTTGTAGCTTGTTTCTTATATAAAACAGTGTGGAGGAAGTCAGTATTCCATTGGTACAAGCTATTTGGAGGAACTTCTGGATATAAATGTATTTCACGTTGCAACATAGGAAAATGTCAGCTTAATCTGGTAAATACTTATGCTAATTTTACTGAGTGAATTCGTTAAAAGAAGGAGAGGTACCAAGCTTGTATGATTGAATAATGCTTAGACGATAATCCAGCATCTATATGGATTATTTTACGTACAAAATGAAAAAAAGGAAATAAGAAATTCTGAGTCTAAATCCTTCATTTAGCTCACAAGAGGGCAGAAAATTTTAGACCAACCTGTTTTTAAGACATTTACGTTAGGGAGGGAAAGTGGAATGTAGGGCTAAATATTGCATAGATATATATGTTTTTTCTGCCTTTCACTCAAATGATTGGATGTCTATATAAACACAAAGATATATGCATAAAGGGGTACATAAATATACATTTGAGAATGACTTCAGATGTATTTGCATATGTGTGCGTGTGAATATGTGCACACAAATATACAAGGTGCACATAAATGCAGGTATTATACAGAGGTATGGGAATGCTCTCTCGATGGGGGTTTGTGTTTCCAGATCTGTTTGAAGCTACTGTTTTGCAAATATAATATAGAAATGTTGGTTTAATGATGAAGATGTGAATGGTGAATGTGAGTAAGAATCTGCTCCCCTGCAATTTTCAGAATATGGGGTTGCAATGTGAGCAGCTATTATTTGGTCCAAGGGCTAAAGATGCGATGGGCCAGTCTTAAGGGGGATGGAGGATGGAGGGGTTTTAGGAGATCTCACTTCGAAAGAGCATAGCTCTGGGCCCTGGGTTTTCCTCTGCAGGGATACTGGGGACAGAAACAAAAAAAGGAAGGGGAAGAAAAAAGCAAACCCCGAGTGCAAGCAGGAGAGGTTGAAAGGACGCCTCTCTGTGCAACTCTAGAGCTAGATCTAAGAGAAGGGTTGGAGGGTAAAGAATGTGCGGGTCCCTTTTTGAATGTGTATTGTTATTCTAAGTCTATTGTATGTACGTGTTGCCGTCCTTTCATTTGCCACGACAACATATGGATTCCATAAATGCAGACATGCCGAAGTGCATCTGTCTGGGTAGTTAACACGATCCAAACATCCGTCCTCGTTCCACTAACTCCGGCTCTTCCTCGGGCTCCCCGGCAGCGCTCTGGGCCGGCCGGCCGGTGCCCCGGGCTCGCAGCACCCCGCAGTCTCGCCCTTTTGTGGTCTCTGCACGGGATCCAAAGTGCCGCGCCGAGGAGGCGGGCTGCTCGCGGTGCCCGGGTCAGAGGCTCCGCCGGCGGCGGCCTCTGTGCGCGCGGGGAGGAAAGGGTTAAGCAGCCCGAGCCCGGGGAAGGGGCTGCGCTCATCCTGGAGCGAGGTGCAGCCACCGGCAGCTGTGATTTAGGGGTCAAGTCCGAGATCACCTTTCTCCTGCCTCTGGAAATGGCAGAAGATGAGGTAGGGAGGGAGGAACGGTAGAGAGCAGCAGCCAGGCGCGGCACGTGGCGCTCCATCCAGCCCACCCCCCATCGCCCCAGCCCACCCCCTGGCCCCCAGACAAATCGGACAGTTCTCTTTTCTCCTAGGGATGCCGGGTGCGGTTCTTCTGAGCATCCGGAATCCATCCACGGCTCTGTCCCACGGTTAAACCCCTGTGCCCCTGCCTCAACCACCAAATCAGAAAGTTTGCTCTCAATGCGCCAAGGAGTGAGCCAGTGAGCCAAGGGCTCACTGGGTAAAAATTGCTCCCCGTTTGGGAAAAACAGAGGTGCCCCTGGCAGGATGAAGGAGTTTGATTGTTGGCGCCAGCCCCGCAGGCTCGAGCCCCACAGTCGTGAGCGGGTGTACACAGGTGGTGTCCATTACATGTAGCCTCTTGCTTTGTGCCTACATTCTCAGTCAGGTCAAGAGCTTTCTTTGCCCCAACTCGGGCAGCCTAGAGAATACTTTTGTCAAAATATTTTTCACGCCGGAGAGATAACCAAAAACCAAATTCAGATTTGTTTCTAAGGCGTTTCACTGGAAAAGAGCAAAGTGTCTGAAGTCCCCTTTTGCCTTGGCACAGCGTCAGGTCGTCAGGTTGTGGGTCTTAGCACCCAGGTGACATCCTGGGGGCTGCGTGGACGCGCACGGTGCTCACAAAAGGGGCTTTAATTGAGAAAGGGCTCTCCAAATCCACCTCCATGTGGTTGGACGGTTAGGACAACGACAGCTTGTTTGGAAAGTTACTCCAAGAAAAATGAGTTTTTGGTGGGAAAAGAACTTCCTAGAAATGACAGAGAGAAAGGGGAACTAGGTCTCTGGGGGACAGGAGGCAGGTGGGGGGTGCAGAGAGAAGATAAGGACATGAACGAGGAGGTCCGCGGGACAGGGCGTGTGGGGCGCAGCCAGGGAGGCTCCGCTACGCGCTCTCGGGACGCTCCCTCCAGCTACCGGGGTGACGGTGAATCACCCCGATTTTAGCTTCTGTTTCCAGGGCCAAGAGCAAACCAGCTGGTCCAGAAGGCAGCTGAGGTCTGTCTTCTGAGCCCAGCAGCCCCTAACCCTGCCAGAGCCTCCAAACCGCGGAAATCAAACCAAATTGGCCGCTCGAATCTAGAGAGGTTTCATCCCTGGGGCAAAGGGGAGGGAACAGCCTCTTTTTTTTTTCTTTTGAACTCCTGATTCAAAAGAGACCACAACCTACTCTTGAGTGCCATCCCCAGTACATGGATTGTGGGTATGTTTCATTCTTTCTTTCTTTTTTCCTGTTTCTCAGAAGTAAAACCTTTAAAGAATTAGCCACAAACTTGGAGCGCCCAGGTCCTTGAAAGAGTTCCAAATGATAAAGCCTGCCCTTCATTTCGAATACATGGCGCATGGTGAAAATGAAGGGCAATTAGTCAGTTGCAGGGTTTGAGTCAGATTCCCAGTTTCCTCCGCGCCTTTGCAATGGAAATCTGAAATCCAATCTTGGGGCAGGAGGCGTGCGGAGCCGGTGGCTCTCCCCGGTTCCGAAACGCCTGCATCACCGACAAGCGGTGGCTTCCCTCTTGGTGACCTGTACTGGAAGTTTGCACCACATCTAAAGCCTGGGGCGGGTGAAGAAGAGAGCGAACTAACCTGATCACGACGCAACAAAGTGAACAACTCAAGGGCAAGAGACCCTCGGTCGGGCTACGTTCGCTTTAGGGATTTCCAGGGGCATAACTTGGGGAAATGAATGGTGGCGACTTCTGGCTTGCCAGCCCGAGGCACCAAAGGGAAAGCCATCAGAAGCACGGGCAGCGGGCTTGGGAGCAGGGCTGTGAGTGGGCAACTGAGACCTGGCTCCCATCTGCACGTAGCCCCCAGGATGGGCTCAGAGAGACAGTGCCCACGGTGGCACGTGCATTGTTGTCACGCAGACTCGCAGGCGTGCGCTAATGGAGGGATGCAAGGCTGAGCAATCGCCCCGATGCTGCATTTCTTGCAGGCATGGCTTGTTTAATGGCCAAGGAATTGAGTGCCTCTTCCCCCACCCCTGCATTTTTTTTTTTTTGCTGAGAAATGTAAAAAGGAACCTATACCGTGTACATATTCTGAAGAAATGTGATTTTTTTTCCTTGAGAAATACCTAGCCTCGTAATATTTCTGATTTAAGGGACGAGGGAAATCTTTGAAGTGAAGGAAATCAGTGGGGGACGAAGTAGCTTTTCCTGATTTTTTTTGTGCTTCTCCTCAAAGCCAGTAATGGGATTTAAAATGAGAGATTCCCAGTCCTCGTCCTCCCTCCCATTCCATTTCACTCTATTCGCCCCAGAAAACATCTGTAGTAACCGACTGCACGTCTAAGGGGACGGTTTAAAGAGAAACAAGGTTTGAGGAGCGCATCAACTTTCTTTCTCTTTTTCAAATGAAGTTGAAAAAAAATTCCAAGGACAATTTAATCAACAAACGACATCGAACAGATATTTTTCCAAAGCAAAAATTTTCCGATTCGTTTGTTTCCCATTCTCAGAAATAGAGAAAAAAAGGCGAATCCGATCTTCCTGCGCGCTGATGGCACGGAATCTGGGGCCCGCGTTTGGTTATGGCTGGTGGGCGGAGGGCAGGGCGCGGCCCCGCGGCCCGGAGGGCTCCGGTGCGCGCCTGGCCTGTGGCGCGGGGGCTGGGGCTCGTGTTAGCCAGGCTCCCTGTCGGTGGCCCGAGGGCCCAACCTGTGTCTAGGCAGCGGGCCTGGTACTGGCCCCCTGTGGGATCGGGGCGCGCCCTCGCAGCCGCCTCCCCGTTTAATTCCAGAGCTCAGCGGGGCGGCAGGGACATTCGACGCCAGTTTCCTTTGGCCTGGGTGCAAGGCGCACCCTTTTCTGGTCTGCTCTGCGGTCCCCGTGGACTGGGTGTTGTAGAGACCCGGCGCTGTCCTTCCCCCAGCCCCCATTCAGTCCCCAAGAACCATATCCTCGAGAATCCCGACAGTTTTCCCTAGATGCTAATCCCAGTTCACTGAGCCAGCATACGCGTCTCTAATGTCCGGCGCACACAGCTCCATTTCGGGACCCTTTTCTTCCTGCCAGCCCGGGGCTCCCGGAAGGAAGCCTGTGCACTCCGGCCCCTAGAGACACCAGCCGGGGCGTCTGGGCCCGCGATGAGCCGCCGCACTGGGACCCGCGCGCCCCTCGCAGGTGCGCGCAGGGCATGGCCCGGCGGCCCCTCGGTTGGGCGGGGAAACAAGCCCGGGAGGAGCAATTCGATCACCCCATTGCGCCCCTGCGGGCGCCCAGAAAAGCCACCAGGCCCGGGTCCACGCCCCAGCAGAGGCCTGGGAAGGAAAAGGCGTGGTGGTGGGAGCCCCTCGCGCCGGGGGCCCGCACCGCCCAGACCCAGTGCCTGCCTCCCCATCACCCCAACTCCGCAGCCAGGGCCCCTGGTCGCTCCGTCGCCTTCAGACTGCCCTCGCCGGGCTTCCCAGCCCCTTTCGGGCCACAGATGCCCCACCCCTGCCCCGTGGGGCGCTGAGATGGGGACCCTGAACCCGACTGCGGGAGGACACCTGACCGAATCCCAGGCAGTCCTCCCCTTTTCCCCACCAACTGAGGCCTGGGACAGGAAGGCGGTTCTGCACCCCTGAGCCCCAGGTGCAGAGCTGGGAAGCGGGACCCTGCTCGCCACTGAGGCCGGCCAGAAATGGAGCTGGCAAGCAGGCGGGAATGGGTTTGTAGAGTTAACGAAGGGCCGACTGGAGGGGTGCCTGTATCTGCGTGTTTGGTGCTGCACGTCTCCCTCCCTCTCATTCTGTCTGGGAAGAAAAAGGAAAGCGGATTTGTGGCGACCCCTCTTTCCGCAGTCTGGGAACGCTGCAGCAGGAAGAATTGCTCATAACGACACTTAAGCCCCGACACTTGAATGCTAAAGGTTAAACTTACAGTCTTCAGGGAAGGGCTTCCTGCCAACTGGAACAGTGGTGCGCGCTGCCACAGGCCCTCCTCCACCCCAGCCTGATCCCCTCCAGGTACTGCTGATGTCGCCGGCTCTTGGCATTTGTGCACTTCAGCCAGAGGAGTCCCTGGGTGCTCGCTCTTCCCTGCCCCCCACCTTCAGGGAACTTCTTCTTCCTGGCCTCCCCCATATTTTGCCTGTGGCTGTTCAAACCTCACTTGGCCCTTGGGATCCCTGCCCTGTGGCTTTGGACTAGTTCCCGCTGTGAAGTTGGAGTGAACCCTTCTTTGCAACAAAGATGCAGGTGGATACTTTGAGAGAACCCGCATTCGCCCTTGTCCCTTTGCACTGGGCACTTGGTGGCCCCTGCAGCTTGGTGCAGGTAAAACCAAAACTAATGCATTAAATTTAGTTCCCACCCTTGGAGGGGTCTGCAGGAAGACCCTGGCTTTAAGGAGGAAGGTGAGGACCAAATTTTCAGGTGGGAAGATTCCCCGAAAGGAATAGCCATGGGAGTCTCTATCCCAGGGACCCTGTGCTTGGAGCCTGGAGCCAAGGGAACCTCTTCCCTTTTCCTCCTGACTCCCAATCACCCCACCACCACCATCACCACCAGCACCAAATGGTGGTGGCATTCAATTCGGTACCCTTACAAAAGCTACTGCAGTAGGAGACAGGTGCTATTGTAAAGAGAATGCAGGTTAGCTCTTAGAAGCCAGGCAAGGTGGCCCTTCTCTCATCCTCCCTCCCTGCAGAGCCCATATTTGTTGAGCACCTACAGTGTGTTAGCCACAGTGTGTCTGCCAGGCACTTGACATGTAACTGCATTTGATTCTCCCAGTGGCCCAGAGAAACTGGTATTCTTAGTCCCATCTTATAAATGAGGAACACCAGACTCAGAGAGGTTAAGTCACTCCCTTAAGGTCACACAGCTATTAAGTGGCTCAGCTTGAATTCAAACCCGGGCCTGTCAGACTTTAAAGCTATTTCTATTACACCAGCTGCCTCTTGTCAAGGTCAGGAGAAGCAGAGGACCCAAGGGAAGATAAAAGATGTTCAGTGCAGGCAGGCTGAGGGGAGGGAAAGCAAACTATTGTGGGAAGGGTTCTCTGGTTGTCTGGGAAGGGTTTCTCAGAGCTAAATTCAAGGCTAGGAGACAAGGCACTGATGGGCATGGAGGATGTTCACTAAAGCAAACAAGACAGAAAGGACCATGAAATGTAACAACATAAACAAAACCCCAGGATGACAGCAACGGAACATATAGTACCCTGGAGTTTGTGGACCTGAGATGCCCAGACCAGAGGAAGTTCATACCAGGCCTTTTTGTTTTTCTTTGTACATTTTCTTACTGTGTCTGAAGCTCAGACAAGTTCCTTACTTATGTGAGTCAGCGGGGCTAACAGGAAGGGATGATCAGATGACTGACTACTCATGAAAAAATATTAGGAAATCCAGGACACTGGGAATAAGAGAGGTCAGCAACCCTCAGTGGCAGGCCTCTTGGGGGTCTCCTGGTCACTCCAGTGCTCAGTTTTGCAATCCCTAGAGTCGAGAAGTGTGTGTGGTAGCAGGTCTGTCCCCCGCTCCGACCCCCAACAAAAATGCCAGCGTTGCCAATACTGAGGTTTGGCCACGTGAGAGTTGTCCACCAACTCTGGAACCACGTCATGGGGGGGGGGGTTTCTACAGCAAGGCAATGGGGTGGTCAGTCCAGCAGCACCAGCTGATCTCTTCTCAGGGTGCTTAGCTGGGTTGACTCTGGCTGAAACTGTACCAAGTGCAGTGTAACTGGGCAGGACTGGCCAGGCCCACACGGAGGGGCTGCTGAAAGCCTTGTTAAGGAAGTACTTGTGACTCGGCAATCCAATTACATAATGCTGCAAAAATAACTCTGGGCTGGGAGTCTTGTCAGGGTGACGTATTTTGTTAACGGAGAGGGGTATCAAATATCTATGTTCTAACCCAACAGCTGAAAGTATACCTGCATGCACTGACTAGACCCCTACCCTCTGCCCCTACAGGGGAGGTTAAGGGGGGGATGGGAGTGGGAAAAGCAGCAACTGAGGCTCAGTTTTTCTCTCCCCTCCTTTTTCCCCAGGTGCAACTAAAGCCAACTGTTCAATTTAGCTATATTTTCCAACTTCTAAGTCCATCTACAGGGACATGTATGCCCAAATTAGTCTTGCAGTGTCCCCTGCTATAAACTGATCAGGGGAAGTTGAAGGAAAGAAATGAAGGGAGAGACAATAAGAAAGGAGAGAAAAACAGAGTGAAAAGGGGTTTTGTTTTGTTTTGTTTGGTGGGGGCGGGGAGGGAAAGTAATGAATTGTCTTATTACATGTATCTAGACTCACCTAGGCCTCCTGGCTTTACATTAGGGTGACCAGCTAGTCCCAGTTTGCCTGGGACTATCCCAGATTTAAAACTGTTTCCCAGGAGCTCTCTCCATCCTGGAAAATGGAGACAGTTGGTCATTCTACCTCCTACAGGCTTTGGCCAAATTTCCACAAGGACAGAAATGATGATCAGAATAAGCTATATCCTTTCAATCCAAAATTATTCAAAGAATGACCTAAATGAAATATTTCATCATAGATGTAAAGGCCCTATTTCCAGGAATTTGGAGGAAGAGCCATCCATACACTTCCCCCTCCCACTACCATTTTGAACTCTAGAGCTTTCCAGGTAGGAAAAAAAAAAAAAAAAACCTGCTACATCCACTTTGCTTTTCAGATAAAGTTTCCAGATGTGCCTTTTCCATTTTAAAATGTCCTGAACTCCTGCCATGTTTTGTTTGGGGACCCTTTTATATCATTTTTAAAGAACTCTGCTTGAAAGTCATTGCAACTTGTTTTTTCTTTTATTTTTCCACCTCATCTCTTTTGTGGGTGGGGCGCCCGGTGGCCCCACGGTCACACACAGAACTGTATCCAAATCCTTTAATATATTCTCCTGGAGTCTGTTAGCATTTTCTGTTTCTTAATGTTCATAATTACAGCATCTGATCCTTTCATTCTAAACTGCAGCCTTCCAATCCATCCTTAATCTAGATCCATCTGAACCCCTTCCAGAGAAGACACGAGGATAACCAGTCCCCTCCCCTGTAAGGCGGAGTCCCCTCTGGAGTGTAAGACACTCACAGCATCTGAGCTTATGATTTACATCCGTTTCCACCTCTATTCTTTTTAAGTCAAAATGTCTTTAAGCCTCCTTGAGCTAATTGTAAAAGCAAATAGCTTTCCCTCCCTGAGTCATACTCCTTGGCTTGTAAAAATGCAATTCCACCGCGAGACCACCTTGTCGCAGACGTGAAAACCTGCTGGAGGAGGGTGCTGCAGAGAGGAAAGGGTGAAGCGGGCTCGCCGGCTGCCCTCCCCCAGCAGGCGCTGCCTTTATGGAGTCTATTTCCAGTCTGTTTACCTGGCAGGGACCACGTGACCCACCCAGAAGGAAATGCTGACATCATTGTCTCTCTCCCACGTGTGCGCCTCCCTCCCTCCAGCGCTGCCCGCATTCCGGCATCTGTCCTCTCCGCGCCGGCCCCCTCCCCCAACACTCACGCCTTCCTCCACTTATTTCTCTGTCTCTCTCATGTCACACTTTCCTTTGTTTTCTTTCTTCCTCGCAGGCTGGCTTCTAGACCGTCTTCCGCGCGCACGCGCACGTGCACACACGCGTACCCTTCTGGGTGTCCCTGTCCACCTTCCTTTTTTTTTGCTTCTTTTAATCTTCCAGCTCTGTGTGGCCACTGCGTCTTCTGTTTTAAAAAACACACTTCCTCTTTCTAGATTTGAGATTTCTAAATTAAAAAAAAAAAAGTCTGTAAGGCCTAGGAAACAAACCTTCCAGGCCAAGGGTGGGGATGGGGGGGGAGGGCAAAAACAGGGCTGCTCGGTCCAGCCACTCAATTTCCTGCTCCACTGGGCTTCGGAGATTTAGGTGTTGGGGGTTTGATCCGACGTGCCTTATTTATTTATTTATGTTCAGGCCTGTCCTCTTCCGGTCTCCGTCCCACATTTTCACTGCTGCTGCCGACCAGGGCGCCCTCCCTTCCAGATGAGCCAGACCATAGGTCCCTGCCGCTGTTGGCCTTGTACGGAGGGAGCACGTGCAACTCGCTTCTGGTCTTTTTTCTGCTGCTGCCGCTGCGGTGACTTGCTGCCCACTCTGTAAGGGGCAGAGAGAAGAGGCGCCCCAGCATCCTCCCAGCCTGGGACCCAGGAGGCCGGGAAAACCAGGAGGCAGAGAGGAGAGACGGTGGGCAGCGCAGGTATCTCCTGCCTGTTCAAAGGGCTATTTATAAAAGGAACCCAGCGGCAGGGTTCTGGGGTTTGGCTGCTCCAGGGGAGCTTTCTTGGTGCACGTGGGCACAGAGGCGAAGCCTGCAGTTTAGAGGAAATGCTTAATAAAGACAAGGGAGGCTTGATTCAAAAGGAGCAATCTAAATTTAAAAAAAAAAAAGGACATGGGCGTCTCAAAGTGTTTGTTTATTCTCACAGCAAGGTGGAGAGATAGGTGTGCTGGAAACTGCTTTAAAAGTAGACAGCCAGGTAAGAGAGGCCAGAGGCTGATACAACTGGGAATCAAAGGGGACAGTTCTCCTGGGGCCCAACGAGGCAGAATGCAGAAGGCCTGCCCTTTTGCGGCCACCTCCCAGCCCAGGCTGTTAACTCCTGGGCTTCTAGTTTCTTTTAGTTTGGGAGCAGAAGGTGGAAGGAGGCACGGGAAGGTCAAACAAGAGTGAGACTATTAAGTAATCATTACCTAGGTGTGAACTCATAATCCCCAATACTTGTAAAGGTGGGACTCCACCAAGAGCACGTGAATACTTTAATGGGCGTTTTCCACTGGGTTGTACAGAAAATCCTGTTGGAAAACCCTGCTAAGGTCTAGAGATGAGATTTTCAATGTTAAGACAGTGCTGGTCTTCAATGTTTGGGTTCATTCCTATTTCTTTAGACACACTGCTGGTCCTGTGCCCCTTAAAACGGTTCTGGGAGCCAGGCAGGAGAGAATTCAGATTATTCCGAGGTTACCTGCTGGAGACCTGTTCACTCAGCAATGTACTAAGCTGGCAGGGGGTGTCTGGTTGAGGAGGCCAGTCATAGATAAGTCTCTTCAGACTCCACAGGATCTAAATCCTCTTGAGACATGGCAGAAATCTAGAAACTTTCCACAGGCTTTAAATATTTTGTACGGATTCTAATTTTAAACTTCTAAAGGTTATATGCCTTGCTGTTTTGAGTTGCCAGTTACATAGATGACTCTGTTGTCAATGATGTGATTTTTGTGGCTTTTGAACCCAAATAAAACTGGTGTTGGAAAGTCTCGATGTCATTCTCATCATCTCTATCTGATCATTTATGGAGCCCCTGGTGGGGCAGAGGTTTCAAACTCCCAGCTGTGGGTTTGAGATGCCTGTCAGTGGATCTCACACTATCCAATTCTCAGCAATTTTTGTCAAACTGAAGCCCAGGGTGGCAGAAAGTTGTTAATAGAAGGTGTTGGGAATTATGCAAAAGAAAACAAAACAAATGGGTTCTAGGTCTTTTGCTATGGCATCTTTCAACATTGGAGGGCTCTGGAGAAGAATGTGCAGGAAGTTCTTTTCCCATCCTTGAATCTAGCTCCAGGCTTACATTCACTTCCTCTTATGGTCTCTGTCCCAGGCCCAATGTTGGAGGTGACCTCACCCAGCTTCTCATATTTAGCTCTCCAAGCATGTTTCCTAGATTAGTTTATAACTCTACAGGAACTAAAATAGTATCAACAAGATCCATTTGTTTCCCTATGCAATACCTGTGATGATGTGGAGATGCACACGCATTTATGACTAGATTTGTATTCATGTTATGGGCTACTGCACCAGCTTCCCCAAGGAGAGGCACCATATGGAGTATACACTGTACCCATCTCCGAAATGCCCTCCGTGCTAATTGGTACTTAGTGATCTGCCCTTGATGAAGAGGAGGATAATGAGAATGATGATGGCAATGATGACGATGATGATGACAATGATGACGACACTCAATTGCAAATAATGATTCTAAAATGAAGACAATCCTGGGCATAGAGATATTGCTTACCAAGAAATGAATGAATGAATGAAGTTTAGGATTTCCACTGAACATTTCTCTGGCTGTTTCTTTTTCTTTTTTGCAAAGCATAATTACTCTTACGCTTATTACTTAGTAAAAGAAACATAATCTCAACTGCTGAGTCTGTGGGCTGGGCTAAAATGTCATAATAATAATGCAATGGCTTTTTATTCTTGGTATATTTTTTAAATGATGATTTAGTTACCTAATACTTCTCTCTCTCAAGGTAAATGGCCACATCAGAGAAGCAATATTGGCAGCTCAGGATAGATGCACCTTCCACTCAAAGCACCAAAAAGGATTGAAAGCTAGAGATGGATGTATCTTGCAGTGATACAAAAAATATAAACAAATAAGCAAATTTAAAAACACATTGGAAAATAAATATATATAAGAAAGAACTATCTGGAAGAATCAAGGTCTCTTCTTCTTCTTCTTTTTTTTTT
>CAUYRT010071469.1:0-20923 GCA_963574885.1 Lepilemur ruficaudatus
TGGTAAAACTCTGATGTGAAGCCATCAGGTCCCGGGCTTTTCCGTTTGACCTCCCGATTTCTTAATAGGAATAAATGTACAGGTATATCTTGTTTTACTGTTCTTTGCTTTATTAAGCTTCGCAGATACTGCATTTTTTACAAATTGAAGGTTTGTGGCAACCCTGTGGTGAGCACGTGTGTGTCATTTTCCCCATAACCTATGCTCAATTGGTGTCTTCTGTGTCACATTTTGGCAATTCTCACAATATTTCAACCTTTTTCATTACTATTTTATCTGTTATGGTGATCTGTAATTGGTGATCTTTACTGTTACTATTAGGATTGTTCTGGGGCACCTGAACAGGGTCCATATAAGATGGCAAACTCAATTAATAAATGTGTGTGTTCTGACTGCTTCATTATCCAGCTGCTTCCTCATCTCTTTCCTTCTCCTCTGGGCCTCCCTATCGTTAAAACACAATATTGAAAGTAGGCCAATTAATAACTCTACAATGGCCTCTAAGTATTCAAGTGAAAGGAACAGTCACATGTTTCTCATTTTAAACCCAAAACTAGACATGCATAACCTTAGTGAGGAAACGATGTCAAAAGCCGAGATAAATCAGAAGCCAAGACAGGCCAAGAGGTAGGTCTATTGTGTTAAAGAGTTAGCCAAGTTGGGATGGAAAGGAAAAGTTCTTGAAGGGAATTAAAAGTGATATTTCAGTGAACACATGAATGATAAGAAAGTAAAACAACTTTATTGCTGATATGGAGAAAGTTTTAGTGTTCTGGATAGATCAAATGAGCCACAACATTCCCTTGAACCAAAGCATAATATATAAAGCAAGGCTCTAACTCATTCTATGAAGACTAAAAGAGAGAAGAAGCTGAAGACCAAAGTTTGAGTAGCAGAGTTTGGTTCATGAGGCTTAAGGACAGATGCCATCTCCGTAACATCAGAGTGCATGATGAAGCAGCAAGTACTGGTGGAAAACTTGGAGCAAGTTATCCAGAAGATCTAGCTAAGATAATTAATGAAAGTGGCTACACTAAACAACAGTTTTTCAATGTAGTTGAAATAGCCTTATACTGAAAAAGATGCCATCTGGGACTTTCACATCTAGACAGGAAAAGTCAACATCTGGCTTCACAGCTTCAAACAATAGGCTGACTCTCTTCTTAGGAGCTAATGTAGCTGGTGACTTTAGGTTGAAGGGCAATGCTCATTTAGCATTCCAAAAATCCCTTAAGAATTATGCTAAATTTACTCTGCCTATTCTCTGTAAAAGGAACAACAAAGCCAGGATGACAGCACATCTGTTTACAGCATGGTTTACTATTTTAAGCTCACTGCTTAAAAAAAAAAAGACTCCTTTCAAAATATTATTGCTCATTGACAATACATCTAGTCATCCAGGAGCTCCGATGGAGATGTATAAGGAGACTAATGTTGTTTTCACAACTGCTAACACAATATCCTTTCTGCAGCCCATGGATCAAGGAGTAATTTCAACTTTTAAGTCTTACTACTGAAGAAAGACCTTTCATAAAGCCATGGATTTAGGCAAAGTATATTGTAAACCTTTTGGAAACGATTTACCATTCTAGATGCCATTAAGAACATTCATGATTCATAAGAGGAGGTCAAAAGATCAACATTAACAGGTGTTTGGGGGCCAGGCACACTGGCTCATACCTGTAATCCTAGCACTCTGAGAAGTCAAGGTGTGAGGATTATTTGAGGCCAGGGTTTGAGACCAGCCTGGTCAATAGGGAGACCCTGTTTCTACAAAAAACAAGAGTTTGAAAGAAGTGGATTCCACCCTTCATGGATGACTTTGAGGGGTTTAAGGTTTCTGTGGAGGAACTAACTGCAGATGTGGTGGAAACTGCAAAAGAACTAGAATTAGAAGAGGAGCCTGAAGATGTGACTGAATTGCTCCAATGTCATGATAAAACTTTAACAAATGAGGAGTTCCTTCTCATGGATGAGCAAAGAGAGTGGTTTCTTGAGATGCAATCTACTCCTGGTGAAGATACTGGGAACACTGTTGAAACAACCAAAGAACATTGAATATTACTTAAACTTAGTTGATAAAGCAGTGGGAAGGTTTGAGAAAACTGACTGCAATTATGAAATAAATTCTACCATGGGTAAAATACTATCAAATAGCATTGCATGCTACAGAGAAATCTTTTGTGAAAGGAAGAGTCAACAGATGCGTCAAACTTCATTTTAGCCTAATTTTAAGAAATTGCCACAGCTACTCCAACCTTCAGCAATAATCACCTGATCAGTCAGCAGCTATCAACTTTGAGGCAAGATCCTCCACCAGCAAAAATATTGACTCAGATGGTCAATGAAAGCTCAGATGGTCATTTGCTCTTTTTAGCAATAAACTCTTTTAAAATTAAGGTATGTATATTGCTTTTTTTTTGACATCATGCTATTGCACACTTAACAGACTATAGTGTAAATGTAACTTTTATACACACTGGAAAAACAAAAAAACAATCATGAGACTTCCTTTACTGTGATATTTGCTTTATTGAGGTGGTTAGGAACCAAACCTGCAATATCTCTGAGGTATCCCTGTATATGCCCACACTGTACCTATATGTACTACATGTCATAGCATTTATCATATGTAGTTACAACTGACTGCTTCTATGTTTCCTTAGCACACTAGATGTCTTTGAATTACAGGACCTATGAATTCCCCAACAGTTTTCCTACTGTACATCATAGCAAAATTTTATTGCACAAATAAAAGAATGACTGCATATAAAATATCTTTCTCAATGCCTAGGAAATAGGATGTAGTCAATTCTCTTTATTAATTTTTTCACACTGGGGTGGGGGTGGTGGTATGACAATCTCCTATTATTAATAGCATTTTCTCCGCTTTTTATTGTGACCTTCTGCAGTAAGTATTAGACCATTAAGTGAGCCTTTTTACCTAGATCTAAGCCAATGATTGCTGCTAAAGTTCAGAACCCAAACTTCAAAAAGGTATATAATAAGAAATTAAGTCTCTATTTCCATTTCTGTGCCTTATTGTAGAGGGTCAACACTAGAGAAAAGTGTGCCTAACAACAAACAGTTCAAGATACTTTCTTCAAACACTACAATGCCATGGTGACGTGGGTAAACTCAATTCTTCCAATAAACATCTTCAGGGTAGAGATTTGTTAAGTTTAAAGATTTTTCCTTGGAGATCCAGTAACTGTCAAAGATTTTCTTTAAAGATACTTGGTATTTTATACATATTCATAACTAGAATATAAATCAGTTATTTCTTCTTAATTGGGACACCTCAAACATTTTGGATAGGAGAAGTCTTTGTTATACGGGACTGTTCCCTGCTCCACAGAAATCGATCATTCCTGGACCCTTCCAGTAGCTCTCTACAATGGCAACAGCTCTCTCCAATCACTGCGGCAGCCAACAATGCCTCTACACATTACCAACCTCTCTCTGGCAGGGGTGAGGGTGAGGGGTAACAAAAATTACCACACTCGGTTGAGCATGATTTTCAGTTAGGATATTCACATAAGTTCTAAAATGTATTCATTTACTAATACAATTATTACTTTGCCCCTGATATTTCACTGATGAAATCAAGGCAGGGGAGTTGTGAAGGATTATGATTATTTCTTTCCCTTCTCAAAATGATCTGTACTTTTTGATATATAGAAATAAAATGTTAGGTGAAGTCAACAATTTCATTAATTGTTGATCATGTATTTAATATATATTTGTTAAATGTTATCTTTGAATTGCTTTTACATATACTCAGTTTTAAGCTAAGCATGCAGAATTTGACAATCTTTAAAACATGAGGGAATTCCTGTGAAAAATGATAACTCTTCCAGAATAATGGCCTAGAAAATAAATTGAATAGAAATTATATAAAATGTGTGCTTTGAATAAATTTATATTAACCATTCTACTCTATCTTATTAGGTATAAGCTACTGAGAACTTTTTAAAAATATTATGAATAGGTATTAAATAGTTTCAAATGTCTTTTTGTCATTGACAACTAAAAGTACTATGAAAATGAAGACCAATCATTTTTTATTTTGATGGTAAGAATAAGTTACAGGTAAGTTCATAATGCATGGGAATTTTTGCCTTTTTTAACATGACACTTAACCTCACTGCAACAAGAAGAAAAAAATCATTTATTTTGTGAAATAAATGATTCAAATACATCAAGAAAGGAGGGCTTCTGAAGTATGGTATTTCTTGATTCAAACAGAAATGTAAACAAAATCCTAATTTACATTGAAAATCTAACCTTTTGTGTTATGAAATAACTGGTCTGCCAGGCTTTTGACATTGTTCTGAAGAGGTCAGACAGTCTTACCTTTCCTTCTTGTAACATTTTGGCCATCACCCTTTCTTTCTTTTTAAAGACTATTTATTGCATTTTTTGTACATATAGCACTATACTACGTACTCTGAATTGTGTCAGGGTGAAAAAAGAATTTAAGGAAAAAAGGGACACATTAAAAAAACTCAATGTTTTTCAAATACTTTGTTTTCCATATAGCAAAATAAAGCCTGTAAAAAGAACTAGATGAAACAAGGCATGATGCAAGTATTAAAATATAAAGTGGCAGAGTGAGGCAGTAGAAAGAATACTAAACAAGATAGAAAACTTGCGAGCAAGTCCTTCTGTGTGACATTAGGCAAGGCATTTACATTTAATTTTTCTAAGTCTCAGTTTCATCTTCTGTAAAATAAAACTAATAATATTTCTCTTAGAGTTGTTGTGAGAATTAACGAGCTAAGTCTCTGAAAGAACCAGCATAGTATGACAAGCACACAAAACTAGCCACCTATTAAATGTTTCTTTTCCAAGTCTGGAAATGAAAAACAAGGCAGGATTACCATCTGGTGAGGTTTTTCATCCTGTTTCATTAATTTGTGTAAATTTCATAACCTACAAGGGGAAAAATCCCTGATATACAAGAGCAGGAAAGCCCTAGCTGTCATCATCCAAAACTATTTCTGTGAATCCATTTTCCACTTTCTATACTATTTTTGGGGGCCCAGTGAAGAAAAAGCTGTATCTTATGGCTAGAAATTAATTGTAGTAGCAGAACTGAGAATGTAATCTTTACGACATTAGGAAAATGAGTGGGTCTGTAAGAGCAGGTATGTTAGGAAGAGCCAAAAGTAGAAAGAAGACAATCATGATAAAGTAGCTAAAAAGGCAGTTTAGAACAGGGTTTTCAACTGTGGCACTATTTACATTTTACATAATCCTTTGTTGTCGAGGATGCATCCATGCATGGTAGTATGTGAAACAGCAACCCTGGCTTGGTGTCGTACCCTACCCATAATGACAGCCCAAAATGTCTCCAGATATTGCCATATGTTCCTCTGGGGGGCAAAATTCTGGCTGAGAACCACTGATTTAGATAGTAATAGAAGGCTGGGGGAAAGAGTAAGGTCAGGAATAGTATTTCCCATAAGATTCACAGTTAAAAAGAGGCACAATTTTGAAAGATTTATCAATGCAAAAATGATATATACTTATATGAATCATGTCAGGGAAAAATTATCAGTAGTACTTCTCCAGTAGATAATATAGTATCTACTTTATATTACAGAAGAAGAATGTAATGTAATGACTATGTCAAAGCTGAGAGAAAGGAAAAATGAACTCTGTGGGGATGGAGAAAAAAATATGGGAATGAGTAAGCTCAGGGGTAACTTTTTCAGTATGCCAATTTTAATTTTCTTCTTAATAATTTTTATTTATAAAACAGTAAGAGAGGAACACATGGCAGTAAATTTTGCCCCTTTAGATGAGTGGGTAGGTGGACAGACAGATTGAAAACATCAGAAATAAAGGGTCATTGGAATGCAAGTCAGATTAAGACATTTTTTAAAAAACTATTTTGACAAGTTTTTTATTTTGTCTTTTTCATCTTGATTTGTAATAATTCTTTTTCAATTATATATGTTGCAAATGTCTTCTCTAGTTTGTAGCTGTCTTTTCATTCTCTTTAGGGTGACTCTTGAGGAAAATAAGATCACAACTGCAATGCATCAAAATTTAACAATCATTTCCTTAATGTTTTTTTTTATTTTTTATTTTAATTTTTCTTCTATTCTGAAGATATTCTAAAATTTTCCTAGTTTTGCCTTTCATATTTAAGCCTTTACTCCACATAGAGCTGATATTTACATATGGCTTGAAGTATGGGTCAAATTTCACTTTCCTCCTATGGATAATTGATGATCTCCATACTGTTTATTGAAAAGTCAACTCTTATTCCAATGCTAGCTCTGTTATACACCAACCTTCCGCTACGTATAGATATTGCTCAGCAATCTATTTTGTTCCACTAGTCTATCTATCTTTCACCAATATAACACTGTATTAATTACTAAAGGCTTATACCAAATTTTTGTATCTGGTAGGTAAAGTCTCCCACTTTATTCTTTCTTCTTAAGATTGTCATATCATCACCTTAATCTTTTTTATTTCTTTATTACACAGTTATTAATATTTGATATTCTGCTTGATAATTTTTATATCGGAAATGTGTCTATGTCTGCTTCTTTGGAATATCAGTTCTGATACTCATTCATAATGCCTTGCTTTATAATTTTTTATTATAAATTCATATTTTGAGGGAATTTTACCTGTGAGAATTTTTTGAGTCCTGTATTAAAGGTAGATTCCTTCAAATAGGATTTATGTTTGCCTCTGCCAGCTACGTGGGGGATCATAAGCTTGGGGACACCTTAATGTTTGGCTTTATTTTTTTGGTATTACTTATATAGCTTGAATTTCAGTAGCAAACCCACAATACTAGCTGTGGTTATAAATGATATATTTTCTTCCTATTCTCAGTGCCAATGTTTAAACAAACCAATTTTTCTTACAGTACTATGGAGGTGATACATGAATTATTATGTACTCTTACAGTGAAGTTGCAGAGATTTGGAAATCTATGCTGAGCGGACCTTATTTATAGATTCTCTACCTGGGATGAGTCCAGGACTTTGACAATCTCCAGTTTCTCTTTCAGCAGGAGGCCATGAAAACCATACCCAGAGTTTAAGAGGCTCAGCAAATGTCCTTGAGGCTTACCTCTCTGGATCCCACTTCTATCCCGTTTTTTTTGTTTGTTTGTTTTAGCCTCTTAGTATCTTTCTAGCTCATAGTTGTATGCAGACACTATTTTTATATCTCACATAATTTTTAGTTGTTTACCATGAGATGTCAGGATACTTAAGTTCATCATACTGATAAGACATAAAGGTTAAATTTATTGTTTTCCTCTTAGCTTTATCCTTCATCTTATTTCTTTTAAAATGCCTCTTTCCCTTCTTCTTTCTGGTTTCAAAAAGTAACAAATACTCATTATGAAAAAATTCAAATAGTATGGGAATATAAAATTAAAAATCACATCCCCGTACTGTGCCCTCCATATAACCCCAAGGAAAAAGACACTGTTAATAATTTGCTCTTATATAATATTTATAATTTTATAAGTCATTAGGTATAGTGGGCTTACAAAATGTTATCAATAAGCTATACAAATTTTAATTTCAAATGCCCCTATATAGACTAAAAGTAGCTGTAATAATCATTAAAGGAACTCAAATATTCTTACTAGCTTTGGGCTTCATCTTCTCTGGCTATGTGCTGAAATTCATACTAAAGTACTTATTTAAAGTACTTACTGATTAAAATAAAATACTCCCCCTACCATAGAGATTATTTATTGTGAGAAATAGATTGTAGATCTTTGTTTTAAAACTTTTCTATTTTATTCAAAAATGTTGTAAATGTGGCTTTTGAATAACTTTTGTAAAGAAGGGCAGAGGCTCTTTAAGAATTAGAATAAATTTCTGGCAGAGATGATTTGTAGAGTTTGCTAGAAAAACTGCCGCAAAATTTAATAAAGAAACTAATTGAATAAAAATCAACATTTATACCAACCATGGTTTCACAGAGTAATGATGGAGACAGTAAAAGTAAAAGATGAAAGAAATTTCTTTTAAAATTATAAAAAGCTTGTACCAGAGAATGAGAGAAAAATTCTAGGCAATAAAAAAAGTTGAACAGTAAAGGAAATATAATTACAGCATACTATTTGGTTTTATAGTGAACAATATTTATATAACGTCAATAAGGTAAACACCTGTTTGTTTAACTAACGATATTTGAAAGATGGGATGATGGAGGTACAAGTATGCTAAGTCATCATCCATGATAACAGACTAATTATCTGTAATTTCTATTTATAATGTCTAATATTGGTAAACCTAGAGACAGCAGTAAAAATATTTAGAAATAGGTGCTGAATAGCAGGGAATAGTTAAAAGCAGTTATCTCTAAATGAATTCCAAGGGAAGGGACACTTAATACTATTTGATTTAATATGTGCATATAATACATGAATAAAAATTTATAAAGAGAAAAGAGTAAGGCCATAACAGGTAATCTAAGGTTGTATATACCTTCTCACTCCACTTCTGCGTTTTAGCATCAAAGGGAAAGGCAATGTGATACAGTGAGTGGTGGATTGAGATCCACACCAATGTGGGCTCTCCAACTGAATAATTTGAAAGTCCTTGGGCAAGTCAGTTAATGCATTTTCCTTTATATATTATCAGGAAATAATGATTCCTATCATGCAGAGCTATTATGAGGTCTACTGTTAATCTATGTGTAGAATAGGATACTTAAAAATGCTCAATTAACAGTAGTTACTATCTAATAATCTCTCTTCTTGCCAAAAAAAAACAACAGCTAATTATATCAAACTTTCTAAAGCTTCATTCTCATTTTGAAATCTGAATCACATAATAATTAGATGAGTTTTATTGCTTTTTTGGGATTTTTTTTTTTTTTTTTGAGACAGGGTCTTGCTCTGTTGCCCTGGTTGGAGTGCAGTGGCCTCATCATAGCTCACTACAACCTTGAACTCCTGGGCTCAAGGGATCCTCCTGCCTCGGCCTCCCACATAACTGGGACTACAGGCACATGCCACCATGCTCAGCTAATTTTTCTATTTTTTTGCTCAGGATGGTCTCAAACTCCTGGCCTCAAGCAATCTTCCTGCCTCAGCCTCCCAGAGTGCTAGGATTACAGTTGTGAACCACTGTGCCCATCTCCAGAGTTTTATCATCTGTGTTTTACAGTTGGGCAAAAGTGATCAAGCAAATTTGCCCAAATTCTCCTATTAGTAAGAACTTAAAACTTGCAACAAAACTCCATATTCTTAGTTTGCTTGCTCTCTCTCAAAAATCGTTCTTCTCATGCAAACAATAATCATGAAAGCAGAGAAAATAAGAACCCATAGCCTTATCTGTAGAGTAGAATGTTTTCATCAATAAAATTCTTTCACTGTAGTTAGCAAGAAGGTGACTAACGGTGGGGAAGATAGAAGAAAACTTCCAAACAGAAAACAGCTGTGAACCTAGGTACCAACCCAAGACCCAAGATTTTCTAATACTCAGAAGATAAGGAAAAATTTAATTCTTTTTACTTAAAGTAGAATATTGAAACTGAGTTAGATTCAATTGTGATCCTGTACTTTCTTCATCTAACTTTGTTATTCTTTTATATCTAGGCCCTTATAATTTCGTAAACTATGCTCTAAAATTTATCTTTCCTTTAAGATCACAGAGGAGAACAATTACATATAACTTCCAGGAATGCGGGCTATGTAACTTCTCAAGCCTGACTTCTGGCCTGGTTATGATTCATGCATGGGTCATACAAAAAAATCCTCATTCATGTGACAACTACTCCTTAAATCAGAAACACTGTATTTAGGATATCATCTGTGAATCAACTTTGAAGGGCTGAACTTGCAAATCCAGGTCTGTGAAAATGAATTAGAATTCCAACTAAATGTAAGCTTCTTGAAGGCAGAGATTTTGTCAGTCTTGTTTACTGCTATATCACCAGTGTCCACCACAATACCTGGCAAACAGCAGATATTCAGTAAATATCAGTTGAATGGATAAATAAATAAAAAGAGTAAATAATTCCTAAGTACTTATTTTGGTTTTCAATCTGCAAAGAGAAAATAATCAAGTATGAAGTTAAATAATGAATTAATATTATTTGTAACTCATGACACATACTTCCTTAATTCTAAAAAATCACATAGTATCAACTGAATGAAGTGCTATGCATTTGAAATTAAAATTCTGCTGCACATCCAAAGTCAATATTATCGTTTAACCACTATTGTTTCATAATGAAGTACTTTCACCCACCCCTTATAAGTAAAAATAATAGGAATAGTAACTGTAACAATGTTTTCTAACCTAAACAAACTATCATAGCCATTATATTATTATAATATAGGCTTTATATACATTATCTTATTCACTCTTCACAAAAAGCTTATAAGATAGGTATTTAACATCACATTTTACAGATGAAGAAACTGGAGTTTAAAGAAGCAATTTGTCCATTTTATTCCACAAAAATGGTAGAACTCAGATAAAATCAGTCTAATTACAAAATTCATCCATTCTTTCAGTATTTATTAAACACTTATTGTGCTCCAGGCATTATGCTCTCTTAAAGATCACTTATAATTCTGAAACACAATTAAAAAATGGGAGATACCAAGATTCTTCTTGGGAATCTTAGTATTTGGAACTACACTCTGAAATTTTCTCCACTCTGTACCTATCCATGTGTGCTTTTCTTTGTCCTATTAAACTATATACTTTGAGGCAGGGTGGTACCACATTCATTTTTTTTGATCCCATAAAAATGTCTAGCCCAGTGCTTTGTTCATAACAAGTTCTAAATATACACTGCTAAAAATAACAGTATGCATAAATTGAACTAATTTTCTTTGACTCAGAGGAAACTTAAATAAAATTTTATCTTCAAATTTTCTGTCATTATCCCATAACTTAAAAGAACCCACATAAATGCCAAAAACAAGACAGCTTTATTATTTTAAATATTTGTTTTATTGGTAAGTTTTAATGAAATTGTTAAATTTTCATGGAAACAAATAAAAAAACTATTCTGACAAATTTCATGTTTTATGTAAATAGGTTTTGTTTTTTCCATATATATTATAACTTTAGGTAATAATGCTCTTTCTATAATATGGCTTTCTCTTATAATCTATGTTAGTGTATGTGATTGAACAAGGATAAAAAGATTTCATTTTAAAAAGTATAATAATAATTTTTCTATTTTCTTTCACAGCTATTATTATGATTACAGAAATATATAACCACTTGATTCTGCAAGAATTATATATATAAAAAAGAAACCACATCCTGACAGGAGTTATTTTATTTCCTCATCTGACATTGCATTTTGCTTCTTAGTCTAGATAAAAATAAAATCAATTTGAAAGGAAAGATTTTAATCTCAGCAGCATTTTTTTTTGGTAGTTAAAAGATATGTGGCAATTCATGCTATACATTAACCATCAGAACCCGGCCCTCAGTTAACATGATTGATGGGTTTCTATTTGAGCAGGCATAAGTGTGAATAGCAACTGTAATAATGCTGACCAGAGAGAGAGAGTTAATGCAACCTCAACTAGTTTCCCCTTTTATCTTTAGCATTAAATTGCTTCCACTACAGCAAAATGTTTTTGAAAACCACACACAAAATCCTATGCAACGCTTAAATATAACACAAAACAGCATATGTACATACATTCTAAACATGATTCTAATAGGACAGACACTGATGTTAACTATTTATAGAAAAGCCCATTCTGCAACCAATTTCAGAAATTACATGTTTGCCCAGGGTATAAATCACTCATTTTTGAGTCATAAGGAAACTGTGAGGCTAGAATAGCCTCATTACATAGTGGTGTATTTTTTATTCCACTCTGTACTGGCCATATACACAAATGCTATTTATTTTACTGGGCCTGAGTATTCTCACTGGAAATTCCATCTGGCTCTAAAATCAGAATCTTCCTTAAACCCATTCTTCTTTGATAGAAAAAAAATACTACAGTAGTATCTTCTGGTCACCAGATAGCTGGCTCTTATGTGCACCCAGAAGAGAAAAAGGATACCATCCAGAACACTGACCATGCAGTCTTTCTGTTATTAATCCTGCTGTTTTCCTATTTTTCCTCTGAATCACAGTTAGGCAGTTTATCCTTCTTATATGGGATAATACTGAAATCGAAACCTCTGGAAGGCATAAACTTATCTCACAAGATTAATTTCATTAATCTCTACTTCTGGTACCTAGTAGTAAGATCTGGGGTAAGTCATCCACTCAGTAATATCTGATCTTCCAACAATATAGAATAATTATGGTAATAAAGGAAAGTAGCATTTATGAGTGTCAATTAAATTCTAGGCCCTGTGCCACATGATTTACATATATTTTCACATTTAATATTAAAAAGCAACTCTTTGAGTTACATATAATCATTTCCACTTTTCATATGGGGACACTGAAGATGAAGTAAGCTAATAACAAATAGCAGAGCCAGGAATCAAACCTAAGTCTAAGTGACCACATTGATTATAAAGTGAAATAATATAATATATATGAATGGGAAATAATAAAGTGAGCAGGTAAATATGACAGTACAAAGAGACCCAGTGATTCCAATTAAAGAAATGGTCAAGTAACTTAAATCACACTAACTCTCCCATTGGTAACAATTATAAACACTGTGGAAAAACACTAAAACAAATAAGAAAAAAAACCCCACTATTTGAACAGGAAGACTGATGATTTGACCCTTGAAAGAAGAGAAAATCACTGAATAAGATCTACATTTATATGGCTTTCTGCTAAAGTAAAAAGTTATGACAGGAGGTAGAGCTTAAGAAGAAAGTCATAGTCTTATTGGTTTGAGGTATCAGAGGCCAGAATTGAGGGTTGAGAGAATGGCTGAAAATTGAGGAGGGGAGAGGAAGATTCCAGAAAGAAGAAAAAACAAAGAGGGGGAGTTATGAAATTTGTGTATAAACTCCCACCTAGGCTGTCTCCTAAACTGTACATGCATGGGGAAGACTCCATGAAACCCAGTGGAAAGTGATGGGTGGAAGGTTAAAATAAGGATTTCTGCTACTGCCCATTGCATGAGACAAAGAGTTTGAAGTTTAAATACCATCAAATAAAAGCAGCTTGGTAACACCTCATGATTTCCACAGGAGTCCTTGAAGAACATTTTAGAAGTAAAGATTATATCTCTGGTCACCTAGGATTAAGGGCAAAACTAAAACAGACCTGCTCTAACAAAACATAAAACTAAGCCTCATTAGACAAAGGCAAACAGTCAGTGATTTAACTGTTAGGAAAAAAAGTCAATACTCTTCAGAGGAAGATAACAGAATCTAGAGTCTCTAAAATATATCATCTACATCCAGTATACAATAAAACATTTCTTAGACATGTAAAGAAACAGAAAAATGTGAACCAACTCCATAAAAAAAGTAGCCAATAGAATAGACTCTGAAATAACTTATACACATATTTTCAGGCAGCTATTATCAGGAACATAAAGGAAAAGATCATCATAATGAATGCACAAACAGCATTTCAGCAGAGAAATGGAAACAATAAAAAAAGAATCAAGGGCATTTAAAAATGGTTAAAATAGTGAATTTTATGTTATTTCTATTTTGCCATAATATATTTTTTCAAAAGAATCAAATGGAAATTATACAACTGAAAAGTACAGCATCGATATGAAAAATTTATTGTATGGGCTTAACAACATATTGAGGATGGAAGAGAAACCAGCCATTGAACTTGAAGACAGAAATTTCTAAAGAATCATTAGTTCTGTGTAAGTTTTGTCACATGAAAAATCTCTGACAATTGCCTAAATACTACACATGAGATATAACCAAAAAAAGGATATAATGATAAAAATGTACAACATACCAAGTTATATATTAGAAATTTTCTTCATTGGATTAGCTTTACTAGAAGAAGCAGTAGATTTAATTTTAAAAATATATAATAAACTTGTTCATTTTGAAAGGTCAGCCACTTTTCTCAATTCTAATTTAAAGTAAATATCTTACTCATAAAAATAAAAAGTAGCCCTGGTTTTAAAAAAGTACAGCAAAGGAAATATTATAAAAGTTCTTTTATGAAGTATAACTACCAGGGTATTATAAATATAAATGCTATTCAATCTCTAAAGTCTTTAGGTCATCTCATTTGTTGATACATGTAATATGTTATCCTTTGATCACGAATCTGTAAGGCTACTATTTGATCTCTGATCTCAAACAAACAAAATGACAGTTAATGCTTCACAATCTTAAACATTAGAGCTATGAAGTCGATGGGAAAATGAATTATCAAGAAACTATGTTCAAGAAATGGTGCTGCCAAATATTCATAAACAAGACATGTATATCTACTCATAGACCATGTCTTGTAACAAGTGAAACAACCTCTTTTCAGAGGTTGAACAGAAGAAGAAAATTATTTTTAAAATCCATTTTCTTCCCTAATTCTATTCTTAGTTAAAAATATATACATATAAGATGGAGTTATGGGTTGAATTATGTTCCCCTAAAAGATACATTCAAGTCCTAAGTCACAGTATCAATGAATGTGATCTTATCTGGAAATACAGTCTTTGCAGATGTAATCAAGTTAAGATGAGGTCATACAGAATTAGAGTAGGACCTAATCCAATATAACTGTGTCCTTATAAGAAGAGAAGAGACACAAACACACAGGGAGAAAGCCATGTGATAAGGGAGGCAGAGATTAAAGTAGCATGTCTATAAACCACAGAATGCCAAAAATTGCTGGCAACACCAGAATCTAAGTGAAGGCATGGAACAAATTCTCCCCTCCAGACTTCAAAGAGCATGGCCCTGCCAACAACTTAATTTTGGACTTCTAGCATCTAGAACTGTGACAGAATAAACTTCTGTTATTTTAAGGCACCCAGCTTGTGGTAATTTGTTACAGCAGACCTAGGAAACTAATATAACAAAACTGCCTGTTTACTTTTATTTTTCTAGTGGAAATATCAAGTCAGTTTCTCAGATCAAATAAATGTCTGATCAATGTAAATATAAAAGATATGTAATCTCAAGCAGATTCTTCAAATCACTCTGTCCTGTAAATGGAATATTTCTCCAAATAATAGTGGTTGACATAAAGTTAAAATTTTAGAACAAGCAATGACTCCATGAACACTCTAAATGTTTTTTACAAAATTTGGAATGCACACAGTTTCTATTAGCGTCAGGTTAATGACCATTGGTATAATATTTTCTAATGGTGATTTCTGGACAAAATTGCATTTTCACATTTTTAAACATGAACTTTAAATTGCTTACTTAGATATTTCAATGTGAACATAATTTAGTAGCATTGCAACAGACAATGACATTAAAGAAATTTGGCAAGAACACAATAGACAGATTCCTTGGTTTTTTTGTTTGTGTGAAATAACTGTATCACCTATTTATTGATTTATGTGCTAGGCAAGTGTTAACTATCTAAGCTTTTTATTTATATTATCTATCCTATTTAATCCTAACAATTACATTATTAGCAACCAAATTTTAAAGATGTACAAACTGGGGCTCAAAGAAAATAATTAATTTGCCCAATGTGACACAGCTGGTGGGTGGCACTGTTGTGGTTCATCAGTCGGTGTTAATCTGTTCTGTGAATTTGCATTACGTGTATAGGCATACCTTGTTTTATTATTTTTTGCTTTATTGAGCCTCAAAACTATTGTGTTTTTTTACAAATTGAAGGTTTGTGGCAACCCTAAGGCTAGCAAGTCTATTAGTGCTACTTTTCCCAAAGCATGTACTCATTTTGGGTCTCTGAGTCACAGTTTGGTAATTCTCACAATATTTTGAACATTTTCATTATTATTATATCTGCTATGGTGATCTGTGATCAGTGATCTTTGATGTTTCTACCGTAACTGTTGTAGCACCACTAACTCTGCTCATATAAACCAGCAAATTAATTGATAAATGTGTGAGTTCTGACAGTTCCATTACCCAGTTGTTCTCTCATCTCTCTCCTCCTTGGGCTTTCCTATTTCCTAAACCCAACAATATTGAAAATAGGTCAATTAGTAACTCTACAATGGCCTCTAAGTGTTCAAGTGAAAGGAAGAGTCACATGTTTCTCATTTTAAACCCAAAACTAGAAATGAATAACCTTAGTGAGAAAAGGATGTCAAAAGCTGAGATAAGTCAAAAGCTGAGACAGGCCAAAAGGTAGGTCCTTTATGCCAAACACTTAGCCACACTGGAATACAAAGGAAAAGTTTTTGAGGGAAATTAAAAGTGATATTTCAGTGAACACATGAATGATAAGAAAGCAAAACAGCTTTATTGCTGATATGGACAAAGTTTTAGTGGTCTGGGTAGATTAAATGAGCCATGACATTCCCTTAAATGAAAGCATAATACAGAGCAAGACTCTAACTCATTCTATGAAGACTAAGAGAAGAGAAGAAGCTGCAGAACAAAAGTCTGAGTAGCAGAGGTTGGTTCATGAGGCTTAAGGACAGATGCCATCCCCATAACATCAAAGTGCATGGTGAAGCAGCAAGTACTGGTGGATAACTTGGAGCAAGATATCCAGAAGATCTAGCTAAGATAACTAATCAAAGTGGCTACACTAAACAACAGTTTTTCAATGTAGATGAAATAGCATTATATTGGAAGATACCATGGACTGTCATAGCTAGAGAGGAGAAGTCAATATATGACTTCACAGCTTCAAAGGACAGACTGGCTCACTTGTTAGGGGCTACTGCAGCTGGTGAAGGTTGAAGCCAATGCTCTTTTACCATTCCAAATATCCTAGGGTCCTTTAGAGTTACGTTAAATCTACTCTGCCTGTTCTTTGTAAAAGGAAAAACAAAGCCAGGATGACAGCACATCTGTTTACAGCATGGTTTACTGAATATTTTAAGCCCACTATTGAGACCTACTGTTCAGAAAAACAGACTCCTTTGAAAATATTATTGCTCCTTGACAATACACCTAGTAATCCAAGAGCTCTGATGCAGATATACAAGGAGATTAATGTTGTTTTCATGACTGCTAACACAATATCCTTTCTGCAGCCCATGGATCCAGGAGTAATTTCAACTTTCAAGTCTTACTACTGAAGAAAGACATTTCATAAGGCTATACATAACTGATATAGATATGATTCCTCCCATGGATCTGGGCAAAGTATATTGTAAACCTTTTGGAAAGGATTCACCATTCTAGATGCCATTAAGAACATTCATGATTCATAAGAGGAGGTCAAAAGATCAACATTAACAGGCGTTTGGGGGCCAGGCACACTGGCTCACACCTGTAATCCTAGCACTCTGAGAAGTCAAGGTGTGAGGATTATTTGAGGCCAGGGTTTGAGACCAGCCTGGTCAATAGTGAGACCCTGTTTCTACAAAAAACAAGAGTTTGGAAGAAGTGGATTCCACCCTTCATGGATGACTTTGAGGGGTTTAAGGTTTCTGTGGAGGAACTAACTGCAGATGTGGTGGAAACTGCAAGAGAACTAGAATTAGAAGAGGAGCCTGAAGATGTGACTGAATTGCTCCAATGTCATGATAAAACTTTAACAAATGAGGAGTTCCTTCTTACAGATGAGCAAAGAGAGTGGTTTCTTGAGATGCAATCTACTCCTGGTGAAGATACTGGGAACACTGTTGAAACAACAACAAAGAACATAGAATATTATATAAACTTAGTTGATACAGCAGTGGCATGGTTTGAGAGAATTGAATTCAATTATGAAACAAGTTCTATTGTGGGTAAAATGCTATCAAACAGCATCACATGCTACAGAGAAATATTTTGTAAAAAGAAGAGTCAACAGATGTGTCAAACTTCATTTTAGCCTAATTTTAAGGAATTGCCATGGCTACTCCAACCTGCAAGCTTTTAGCCCCTAAAAGTTTTTACTACTATAACTTGCAAATAATTCTAAAAATATGGGAAATAAATGAAATTGTGCTTTGGTTAGAATTATAAATATCTGTGGTTTATTAATGACATAGTCATAAATAGAATGAAATTAATACAGAATACAGGCCTTTGTTCTTAATATAATGTGGATGACAGATAAATTAAAGCTATCTGACATAGATATGTTCCAGTGGTTAAAAAATAACTGAACTCAAAATAAGACATATGTGGATGAATTAAAAAAGGAAATGTTAGAGAAAGAAATTTAATAGTATAGTCAGTTTACTGTATCCACAGATTCCAAGTGCAAAAACTCAACTAACCTTGGATCGAATATATTTGGGAAAAAAGATAATAAAAAATAATAAGACAACAATAAAAAATAAACATATAAAAACCAGTATAATCTCTATTTACATAGCATTTACACTGTATTTGATATTATAAGTTATCTAGAGATGATTTAAATGGTAAGCAAGGATGTGCATGAGTTATATGCAAATAATATGCCATTATATATAGGGACTTGCATGTTCTCAGTCCTGGAACCAATCCCCTGCAGATACAGAGGGACAAATGTAGGTTAGTTATGGAGAAGCCTGGTTTATGGGAACTATTTCCACTAATTAAGCAATGGTCAATTTTTAGTAGTTTTAAAAAATACTTAACTGGTTTATATGAAACTAAGAAAATATTTAAATAATGCATAAAGAGTAATTCTAGGAAAAGATGTTTTTGAGACAGCAACTTAATAAAAGTGCACTAAGTGTTATAAGAAAGAATTTTCTACTCCTGAGAGCTGTTATACTAAATTGGTTTGCTGAAGGAAGCAGTATAATCTATTTCTTTGAAGATCCTTACAAACAGAAGGCATACATTATCAGCAGTTTGGAGAGGTTTAGGTATATCTCTGCCAGAAGGCAGTTGGTGGGTAACCACTTCATGGTTCTATGAAGCCCAGTGACTGCATAATAATACTATTGTTATAACTGTGATGCAAGGGCAACACAGCTGCTTTGTCTTTGGTGATCAGGATTTGCTGTCCAAAGAGTTGCAGAATACGTTGAATGTAATTAGATGAAATTTTCCCCAACAGAAAAGCAAGAATTAATTTTGACTCTAGTTACTGAAAGAAAACTCAGAATCTCTACACTGGGCTTTTTAAACATTTATGGTCTCCTTTACTTATATAAAGCATTCCTCTTATGTGAAACTTAAAAAGCAGACGTGTTTGCTGGATGACCTTAGGCTGATGAGTTGAATTAAAGCTAAATAAAAAATTCTGAGCATATCCAGTTTCCTTGTATAAAATCCTTTGAAAATTTAATTTTAGTGAATTCTACTTAGATTTTTAAAAGTTTATTTTTATTTCACTTTGTTTTCACCTGAAGTCTTTATTTTTCATAAATGTGGAAAGGAATGAAGATTTCTTATACTTTTTTTCTTTTAAATATGGTCTATTTCTCTCCAAGCAAATTTTTCTTTTAAAGGTAATGTAATTAATTTCAATTTTGAAGGTGGCACCTGTGGTCCACGATCCTTGCCCAACTTCTCTTCTTGGAGCAACAGCAGATATCACTAAATTAACTAGAAGTTCAGTGAAATCTTTTGATGAAGGATTTTTACAAAATATAAAGCTGTGAGGGATGTAAAAGGATTGCTTTCCAAGATTTTGGAGCACTTTAGTTGTTAAAGATAAAAGAGAAAAAATGCTAGAACTACTAAAAAAAAATCATAAATGACACAGATAATTTTAAAATAAATATAAAACAATTCTAATTTCCAAATCTATTTAGTATTTGCAGTTATGTGAGATGTGTGTCCAAGACAGATACAAAAAGCCCTGTTATCAAATAAAGGTTCTTAATTTCTGTTATTTAAATCCTTATTTTTTATTTAGGGATTTAAGTAGCCTTATTCTATGTAATACTCCAGAAAACGGCAAGAGCATGTTAATGTAATTTTTGACATGAAACAGTGCTAAAGAAAAAAAGTAAAAGAAAGAAATAGCTCAACTTATATAAATATCTACATTAATGGGTGCTTTTTATTTTTTCATTAAAACCATAGATAATTCCACTTGTTTCTGCATAGTTAATATCAGAAAACTCATAGCACAAATATTTCATTGCTTGCCTCCAAAAATTTGTTGACATCCTCTGTTGCCATCTGTCAAGGTGGTCATTCCTCTGTGTTTGGTGGAACTAGAGAAGTAGCAGGGTTACATGGATTGACGAAGGAAAATATTCTGTGCTCTTGGTTTCTGGTAGTATTTCCTTGGTCCTGTTAAAAAGGAAACCAGGGTGAACACACCAATTTTGAACACATAGGCAAAATATGTACTTTTTTAGATTCGTATTTAAGAAAATTTTGAGATTTTTATGTGGTCTCATTTAGAATCACAGAATTTTAGAGTCTAACACAAAGGACTTGCTAAATTTATGGCTGATGGTAAAAAAGGGGCTATAACAATCAGATGATTCAATCCATTTTACAGCATAGGAAACTGAAATCCAGGGAGGTTAAATAACTCAACCAATGTTACAGCCAGTTAGTGGCAGATCTGGCAGAGGAACTAGTTATTATTATTCCAAGTCTGGAATTCTTTTCTCCAGTTGTCTCTCAGCAGGTAGAAGAGAAGCATCCTTGAGAACAAGGAGAGAGATTGGGAAGAGCACTATCATGACCAAGCTAATTTGACAGCCCAATGCTTAGGAAAAAATCTAGAACAAAACCCAACAAACCTGATAGTTTAATAATATTTAGATCATTACTTCATAGTACACTACTTGTTCAATGGAAACCCAAGAGATATTATTTTATTAAAATATTGGTCGGATGTGGTGGTTCACACCTGTAATCCTAGCATTCTGGGAGGCCAAGGCAGGAGGATTGCTTGAGGTCAGAAGTTCAAGACCATCCTGAGCAAGAGAGAAACCCTGTCTCTATAAAAAATAGAAAAATTAGCCAGGCAGTGGTGTACACCTGTAGTTCCAGCTACTTGGGAGGTT
>CAUYRT010071470.1:0-30486 GCA_963574885.1 Lepilemur ruficaudatus
TTCTTTATTGATTAAGAACTGTATGATTTTGTTATGTGAGTTCACTGAAGTAGCAATACAGTCTGGCAAAAATTCTAGTACCGCAAAATACCTTCTGTTCACCCAGGATCTTTCTAGAATGATTTGTCAAAAAGTCCCTACGACAGCCCTTTCTCCTACACATACCCACTCACACACTTTCTCTCTCATACACATACACACACACACACACACACACTCACTCTCTCTCTCTCTCTCTAACAAAGATAACAATCTGGAGCGATGTAAATAATTTGATGGGCTTTAAGGCCCCTATTTTTATGAAGTATCCTTATCCATAATACTAATTTTATTAAAAATCAATCTAAAGGATCCAGATTTGCAAACCAGACTATTTAGGTCTATATTTCTTCTATTATTAAATATTTGATACATGCAAAATATATTTAACCTAAGTTATAAAACAGAGGAAACTAACCACACATCCTAAGAATAGAAATATTACCTCTTTCCTACACATCTTCTTGTCTCCTCCTAAATTTTGTCTCCATTCCTTCCTTTGTTGTTGGGGTTTTTTTTCTTTTTTTTTGTTTTTTTACTGGAGATAGGGTCTCTCTCTGGCACCCGGGCTGGAGTGCAGTGGCCTAATCATAGCTCACTGCATTCTCAAACTCCTGGGCTCAAGCAATCCTCGCACTTCAGTCTCCTGAGTAGCTGGGACTACAGGGGCCAGCCACCATGCCAGACTAATTTTTCTATTTTTTGTAGAGACACAGTCTACACTGTTACTCAGGCTGGTCTCGAGCTCCTGGGCTCAAGTGATCCTCCCACTCTGGTCTCCCCAAAATGCTAAGATTACAGGTATGAGTCACCGTGCCCAGCTACACAATTCTTAAACAAGGGAGTCATTCATTCATCTACAATTATATATGTTAAAAGATTTTATTTAGAGTACTTTCTAGTAATATAAGAGTATAGAAAACAAAGCTTATTCTAACCACACAAAAATTGAAAAATAAAGTTCTCTTTGGATAACTGATACTAACCTACCAAAAAGGCAAAATGGATACATGAGGTCTGTCTGGAAAGTATCCAGCCACATACTATGAAAAACAGAGATATACTATATCTTCAATATATTGAAGAAGATACAAGATACAGGAAACAAGATACATTGTACACAGGACAATGCTGCCTCAGTTTCCTTTAGAGTAGGTACCTTGGGACCTCACACAGTTCTCCCAGTGTTTAACCTAACCTGTACACGTTCAACATTCTCAAGTGTTCTGCCTGTTACAGACCTTCCAGAACGTGGATCACTTTTAACAGATTCTAGACCATCTTTGAAGCATTTGTGTTACACTTTTATTTGCTCTGCACTCATTGCACTGTCTCCGAAAACCTTCTGAATCATCCGAATAGTTTCCGGGGAGGAATGTTCAAGCTTAACGCAAAATTCGATGCAGATTTGTTGCTCTACTCGCTCAGTCATTTTGAATGCAACGGCCACACAATGGCTAGTCCTACTAACTAGCACAGTGATGTCATCATTGTTCATGCATGCACATTATATAGCCCACTCTCCTTGGCTGCCAGGTTACATCGATGTCGCACATACCATTCTCCTTATATTAACAATGGCTGGATACTTTCCAGACAGATCTCGTATTCTACTCACCGAGTTCCAACCAAAGCAAAATTCTAGTTAATCATATTTTGATTCTAACCTTTTTGTATTATCAACTGCAGCAGGGCACAAATGTACTCTTGTGCACCCACTATACTTAAAATGACTTGCATGGCTGACATAACACTAGTAATTCTTAGAAGAGATGGACCCAGTCTGTGTTCAATTAGTACAAGATTAATGTCATTTGTGTTAGGAATACTTAATAGTAAGAAATTACTGAAGACCCACATAGATACAGAATAGACATACACATTACTACAGACATGCCTGGTACAATAACAAATCACATATATTAATAAGAACAAATTACCAAGTGCCTCACTGAGAATGAAGAGATTATTCATCAATTAACTTAACAGAAGTAAAATAAAAATGAGAAAGATCATCTGGGAAAAGTAAGAAGTGACTACAGAATTACAGTAAGAGAGATAAGCCTCAGCTAATGGATTTTAAGACAGAAGATAACTGTAAAAGCTTTAATTAGTATATGTGTAGAGCAGAATATAAGTAATGGGTAAGAAAAAGAAAGGCACCAAAAGGAAGAATTCCAAAATAGCATTCTATCACATCTACAGATTTTTCAGTCAAAAAAAAAAAGAACAAAGTAGCAAAGTAGAATCTGAAATAAGTAAAGAGTAAAAATAAAAATACTACACATAATATGATCCTCAAAGACAGGGATAAATGAAGAGCTTTTTTGGTAGACTCCATAAAGAATAAAAATGACTGTAAGTTCTATTATTTTACATCTGTAAGGATTTTCTTTAAGCAATAGGTCAATATAAGATATCCTACAGCATGAATCAGTTTTACCAGTTTCAGCACAAACTGAAATTGTTTGTAAAACTAACATATTCAAAAACACCAAAAGGGAAGAAGAGCATTTTATTGACCACAGTGAGTACAATGAGCAACATTTAATCAAGCAGAGGGGCTGATACTTCCTTCCCTTAATGTTTCAGAGAGATGATTCAATTGCAAAAGGGTCTAGATTGAAAGTACTGTGACTCAGAACTTATTCTTTAGATAAACTGCATACACAAATATTAGTTCATTACATACTTGTCTGATTTTTCTTCCCCTTCCAAAGTATAATCTTTAAGACCAAAGAACTCCCCAAAAATAAAAAAAAGAAAGACCTCAAACTGTACTTTAAAGAAAAATATTTACACATCCAATAGCTTCTCAATAAATCCAAGTAAATACCCTGCTTGGATGGGTAAGAGGTTCAAGTGTTTGATTATTTTTCCAAGGCTATTTTTGAGCTTTAAAACAGTATTTCTTACCTCAAGCAATAAACACAAATAACGAGAAAAAAAATTTAAGCCATACTTACCCTCCAAGCAAGTCTGCAGTGTCACTTTGTTGATTCATATTGACAACCCTCAAACGGTGGCCTTTAAGAAAGAAAGGGCAAAGAATTACTCCAAAAACTTAAAGACTAATCATATCCAGTGCATGCCTTAAGGAAGTGGGGACAGAGCACAGGTCGAATTTTTAAATGTGTATTTCCTCTGACCCTCATTTTACTTTCAGGAATCTTACCTGTCCAAAATTTTCAGAGATAAAGAAAGACAGAGATAAAAGAAGATTCACTATGGCATTATCGCTCTAGCATCAAACAACTGAGAACAACAAAAAGATCCTTCAGTAGGTCTACGTCTATAAATTAGAAATAAATATCCAGTGTGTAATATTATTTGCCATTAGAAGGAAGAAGGCATTCTGTTTATAAAGTTGTCCAACCTGCTTACCTAAACCCAACATGTAGAATATAATCCCATATCTGTTTTGAAACAAAATCTAGCACATGTATTTGCAGAACATATATTAGAAATGAAGATAATAATCTGTAAACAGTAGTTATTTCCAGAGAAAGAGATTACATGTGGTGCGGTGGCACTTTCTAAAATAAACTCCAGTGGTCTTTGGATTTTCTTTTTTTTTTTTTAAGTAGTCAGCGTAAAGTGTCTCGGGGCAGAGCGATGTCCCTCTAGGGGTTACCTGTGATGTGAGCCAAGTACTGAACAGCAGAGGTTTTGCCGGTCCCTGTCTCCCCAACCAGCAACACAGGCTCTCCTTTGCTGACACACACTGCAAGCTGTTCGATGAGAACAGAGGATGGCCGGGTAGCAGCAAAAGAGAACTTCTCCCTGGAAAGGGTAAAAATGAGTATAAAAATCAGGCTGCAAGCTTCTTTTAATGTTGCTCTGAGGAACCAGATTTTCTAGATTTAACAAACAGGAATAAGAAAACAGCTCAGAGAAATTGTCTTCATGTTGCAATGGATAGTCTTACAACATATAAATTATAGAATTCAGTCACTCTCCCAACACTGAATATTCACATCCCTGGTACTATGTTAGGCTCCAGAGGTTGAAAACACCAATAAGACATTACATGTACTAGTTATGTCATCTTGGGCAAATTACTTAACCTACCTTAGTCTCAATTTCCTCACCTAGAAGACGTGGACAATAATAGTACCTAGTTGTAATGGGTTGAATAGTCCTTCTCCAAAATTCATGTCCACCCAGAACCTGTGAATGTGATCTTATTCCAAAACAGGGTCTGTAGATTTAATCAAGTTAAGATAAGGTAAAGCCGTAAATGCAATGACTAGTGTCCTTTTATTTTATTTTATTTTTTTTTTGAGACAGAGTCTCACTTTGTTGCCCGGGCTAGAGTGTCGTGGCCTTAGCCTAGTTCACAGCAACCTCAAACTCCTGGGCTCAAGCGATCCTTCTGCCTCAGCCTCCCAAGTAGGTGGGACTACAGGCATGCACCACCATGCCCGGCTAATTTTTTCTATATATATTTAGTTGGCCAATTAATTTCTTTCTATTATTAGTAGAGACGGGGTCTCACTCTTGCTCAGGCTGGTTTCGAACTCCTGACCTTGAGCAATCCACCCGCCTCTGCCTCCCAGAGTGCTAGGGTTACGGGGCATGAGCCACCGCGCCCAGCCACTAGTGTCCTTTTAAGAGAGAGATTTGGAGACACAGAAACATAACCAGGGAAGGCGGCCACGTGACAACAGAGAGAGACTGAAGTGATACAGGCACAAGCCAAGGAAAACCAAGGACTGCTGGGAGGCAAGAGAAACCAGGAATAGGCAAGAAAGTATTCTTCTCTAGACCCTTCAGAGGGAGAACCGTGGCCCTGCTGACACCTTGAGTTCAGACTTCTAGCCTCTAGAACTGTGAAGGAATGTTGTTTAAAGCCACTAAGTTTATGGTAATTTGTATGGCAACCCTACGACACAAAAATAGTAGTTCACAGGATTATTATAACCGCTACATGAGAAAACACATGTAGAGCACTTCGCACAAATTCAGGCATATGGTATTTAATGACCATTACCTAGACCTCAGAATCTTATATAACCCCAGATTTCAAGAAGTTTACAGAGTAATGTTAGATATAACCTGACTTTCAATTGAGGCTTACTTCACTAAACACAGTGAGTAAAATCAAGGACTGATCTCTACTGACATTCATCACCTCCTTCACCTATTAACACCTAGTTTCACAGAACATACTTTAGGAAAACACTAATCCTTACCATGAAGCACATTGGAGCAATCACAGTTCAGATATGTGTTTTGTGTTAGACTACACCTTCTATCAAACTCCCAGTAACCCCACAGTTCACAGATTAGTTTAGAACCTTACTTCTGTATGTGAACAGCCTCACTTTGTTTCCGCAAAAGCCGCACTCGACCCACTTGCACATCTAGTTCATTGATCACAATTTCTGGTTTATAAAGTTGACAGAAGAATTCAGTCTAGGGAGGGAAAGATTTTACCTGAGTAAATATCCACATACTCTTTGAACATTTCCTCACCAAAGGCAGTTTATTGTGCCCCTCTAATTAGCTGTCTACTAACAATCACTCTAAGACAGGCGAGTTAATCAAGGAATTTTTTTTTCATTTTCCAAATTTCTAACACTATGTTTTTGAAAATACTGATCATGTTTCGCTGAAATGATACTTTTTACCCATTCAAATAAGCCTCTGCTTATATCTGAAGCGAACACATTGACATATCCCAATAGAGACAGTGAAAAGTATGCTCTACACCTGAAAGAAAATCAAAGTAGTCTTTCTCCAGCCTAGCTTTCCTCTTCTTTAAATTTCTAACATAATGCAGGAAACTATGGTACATGTGACTACAGCCAAAGCAAAAAGAGAAGCTGTGGCAGACACTCCTGAATGTCTGCTCAACAGCCATCCCTCTTTTGTCTTCATCACTAATCCAAAGAACTCAGATTTTGTTCAGATTTGGAACAGAAGGGAAAGGAACAAAGTACTCTGGGAAGGCAAGCCCCTCCCAAACCAAAAATGATGAATGTTGATCAGTCAAAGCCAATCATGGTGGTTTCATTCCTCCCACCTAATACAGTTAATATATTTTATTGTTTAAGTCCCTTTCATTCAGGTGCTCTGTTATCTCCAGCCAAAACCATCCCAACTATTTCAGAAGCCTAAGAAAAATCTCTAGTATTGCAGTTCTCAACATAAGGCTTTTTAGAGTCGTCATTCTTGTGGGAAAGCCAGATAAATGCCTCAAGATGAGCCCCTGATAAAAGGCTCTCCCCTCCAAAAATATATATTTTGATATAAAACAAGAATGGTAATACATTAACATCAGCAATGAACCTATGTAATAAGTATACAGGTATTCATTGGTACTATTCTTTGCAACTTTTCTGATGGAATATAATAATAAAAAGATGGGGGAAAAGTCTGCACTAAACCGCACAAAGGTGTTACTAAGACACAGTTACAGACCTAGGTCTACGACCTACAGAATAAAAAGCTCATTGAAACACTGGAGGAGAGTAAGATAGGCATATGATAATTGGGCAAGAGGAAGCTCACTTTAAGAATGTGGAACAAATGGGAAACTATTTGACATGGGAATACTGGAAGTTTTATGCCCACGATAGGTGTCAATAAAACTGCCAAATTTTATAGAGGAGTTAACATCGCAAAAGGTATTCCAAGTAATGATAGGCGACCAGCAAGCAAGCTAAATATCTCAGCTTTCTTTCAACAATGAAATAAAAATAGCATTACATACCTTTTTCTTAGAAATGTTCAATTTGCTTCCAATAACTTCTGCCACTTTCAGTTTGCTTGTACGCTCAGAAAGCATTGCTGTGAAACAGTCCAGAGCCTATTAAAATAACCAAAGTAAAGGACAACTGATTTTAAAGATAATAATCACAGAACTTCACTTTCCTGGCCACAAGAAGGAAGAACATAAAATTCAGCAAGAACATTTCTGCAGGACTAAAGGGATCGCAAAAAGGTACCCAAGCCCAGACTCAGGACCTTACCATAATGGAGAGACAGGACACCAACAAGTGTGAAGGATTTACTACTGAAAAAACTAGCAAAATTAAAAAACAAACAAACAACAAGAGACCTCAATTTGCACATCCTAACTTCAGGAAAAGCATGGCTATTAGTGCTAATCATTAGGTACATGGCTCATGTGAAAACTGACTCCATATAATGCCAAAGTAACACCAGAAGGTTGCTTTCTAGCTGTAAGGTGAAACATATGGTATACAACACCACTTGTATACCATTATCCTAATCCAATACTCAATCTTAACTACCAGTAGACCAACCAGGTATGTCTTCTGAAGTAATGAAATATAAAGTACCACCAAAAATAGATTCTATCCATAAAAAAAGTTGAACTTGAATCCAGCAAACATTTTGTTAAACTTCTATTTATAGAAAATACAAGGTAGAATAAAGGTAAAGGACACTATGATCATGAGTGTCCTTTATATATGAAAATGTATAAAGAATATATCCAGTCTCTGTCTCCAGTTCTTGGCAGAGCTTCAAAAAACCCTTGGAATGGCCGGGCACGGTGGCTCATACCCGTAATCCTAGCACTATAGGAGGCCGAGGCGGGAGAATCACTCAAGGTCAGGAGTTCGAAACCAGCCTGAGCAAGAGTGAGACCCCATCTTTACTAACAATAGAAAGAAATTAGCTGGCCAACTAAAAATATATATAGAAAAAATTAGCCAGGCACGGTGGCACATGCCTGTAGTCCCAGCTACTTGGGAGGCAGAGGCAAAAGGATTGCTTGAGCCCAGGAGTTTGAGGTTGCTATGAGCTAGGTTGATGCCATGGCACTCACTCTAGCCTGGGCAACAAAGTGAGACTCTGTCTCAAAAAAAAAAAAAAAAAAAACCCTGGGAATTACTGGAGTGAAAACTATTTTTTTATTATTCACAATGAATTCCTTTGGACCACGCCTGAGTTTATGCTAACACAGCAATTGATGGTGGATCCTTAGATAGTTTCAAGGGAAGGGCTGGCCAAGCCAGAAAGAGCAAGCTCATGATTAGGGGCTGAAACTTTCAGCACCACCCGCAATCTCTGGAGAATGAGTTCAACCACATGGCCGATGACATAAGACCCCCGTGAAACTCAAGATACACAGAGCCTGGAGAGCTTCCTAGTTGGTGAACATATTAATATGTCTTAAGGGTAGCAAACCTTGACTCCATGGGAACAGACCCCTGCTCTTGGGACCCTCCCAAACCTTGCCCTTCATGTCTCTTCCATTTGGCTATTTCAATATTGTATCCTGTATAACAAGATTATATCCTGTATCCTGTATTAAAAGTATACCACTTTCAGTGAACTCTGTGAGTCATTCTATCAAATTACTGAACCAGAGGGTCACAAGAAACCCCAAATTTACAACTAGTAAGCCATAAGTGTCAGTGCCCAATCCCCCACACTTGCAGCTGGGGTCTGAAATAAAGATAGTTTTGTGGAAGACTGACCCTTAAACCTGTGGGGTCTATACTAACTCTGGGTAATGCCAGAATTGGATTGAAATAATTTCAAGATACCAGTTGGTATTACAGCAATACAGAAGCAACCAGATAAAGCCAGAAGGTAAAACATTTTGCAAAATGAGCGATGTCTTCAACAAAGTAGTGTCTTTAAAGGGAGACTCTGAAACTGTAAAAGAAGTCTTAAGCCTAAATGCATAGGGAAAGATCTGGAAGGACACATATTAAGGTGTTAGTGCTAAGGAATCTCTGGATGTGGGGATATTTTTATCATTTTGCTTTGCTATATTGTTCTGTTTTCCACAATACATACATATTATTGCCCTATTAATAAAATACTTGTATATGAATGTTCACAGCATTAGTCACAATAGCCAAAAGGTAGAAACAACACAGATGTCCATCAATAGATGAATTTATAAGACAAAATGTGTTCTATCAATATAATGGAATATTCTTCAGCCTTAGAAAGAAGTACTGATTCATTATACAACATAGATTAACCATGAAAATATGCTGAGTGAAGCAGCTAGATAGAAAAGGCCACATGTTATATGATTCCACTTATATGAAACATCCAGAATGAACAAATCTATAGATAGAGAAGCCCACTGCCGGGAGCTCCAAGGAGAGAAAAATGGAAATGAAGCAATTGGTATGGTAGTTCTTCCCCAGGTATTTCCTCCTGGGGTGATAAAAATGTTGAATTATACAATTAGATACTGATGATGGTTGTTTAATCCTGTACAGTTTTAAAAAACCATTCAATTGTATACTTTAAAAAAGTAAACATGGTACATGGATTATATCTCAATAAAGTAGTTTTATAACACACACACACAATAACATTCCAAAATAGAGGGTAAAAAAGAGGAAACCATCCTACCAATGCCTCAATTTTATTAGAAAAGTATAAAACAAGGTTATCTGCAAGAATTGAGAAAGCTAAGAAAATGGGAAGGAGAGTTCACTAGAGAACAAAAAATGAGGATTAAGACCACCACGGCATTTCAGGGTTTAGCTGAGTGTTAAGTATGCATTCTCTAAAGGTGGTTTTTCTCTGCTTGAAGTAACTTTACCAAACACAAAGATGTAACTGCAAACCAAACTGGGTCACATTATTCTCTTCTCAATCCTAGCTAACAGAAAACACAAAGCTTTATAATAAAAGCCCACCGATCTTCAGGTAGTACAAATTTTATTCTTAAGCGGGCAGGAATAAATCTTTCTTCTTATTGAATATGGCAGAGCTGTAATTCAATAGGGCTTCCCTCACAACCAACACATTTCCCCCCTCCAAGGCTACACTTTATAACTTCCACATAATTTCTTTGGACTAAAGATAAAAAGCCCTAGAGGCAAGTGGGGGGGGGTTAGACAAATACAAATTTATCAAATAGACTAGGAAATTACATATAGGAATAACTACTACATATCTTAGAAACACTGTATTTTACAACATTGCTTTATTTTTACCTGGGAGATTGTCTTTTCATTTTACCTTTAATTTTACTGTCTGTTTTACCCTATCTCATACTGTACTTCTTCTGAAATGACAACCACAAAATGTTTACTATACCCAATTAGTTTTAAGGCAACTTTAGTTCAGTGTTAACTAGCTAAGGACAATGAAGCCAGACCTAGAGAAAAACTCTGATGGCAATCCAGAGACAGGAAACAACAATGGAAATTATAGAGCAAACAGAAAACAGACAGGAAGATGCTATCTTACCTCTTGAAAAATATTTAGCGATGCTGAAGAAGATGAACTGTCAAAGCTATGGGCAATCCTATTACACCAATTCAGTAAATCCCTTTTAAAAAAAAAGAAAGAAATAAAACACCCTAGGCCGAAGACATCAGAGGCATGAGAATTTATTCAGCCCACATAAGTGGGGGGACATCGGACAACTCTCCGCTTTTTGGAAAGAATGTGAAGATAAAAAGTGTTAGGGGAAAGAATAAGTGAAGGTTCCCAGTCTTTACTCCTACCAGGAAGTGAACTAGCACTCATTTCTCCCCGACTGATGCCAGACTAGGTAGTGGAAAAGGTGGGAAGCAACTAGCTCAGATAAAAATGAGGAGTTGCTGATTTCCAATTCTCACCTCACACAGGGAAAGTCAACCATTAAAAATGGAGCACAATGGCACAGACCTCATCATATATAGCAAAATCCAAGATAATTTATTTAAGGCCACAAGTGTCAGAAAAGGACATCTAGTAAAAGAATTTTAGTAACTATTTCCAAATTTGTCTTTAAAAGTTTTGTTTTTTTTTATTTTTTTTTTTTAGAAACAGAGTCTCACTCTGTCACCCAGGCTGGAGTGAAGTGGCATCATCAGAGCCCACTGCAGCCTCAAAGTCCTGGGCTCAAGTGATTCTCCCATCTCAGTAGCTAGGACTACAGGTATGTGCCACCACACCCAGCTAATTTTTTTAAATTTTTCTGTAAAGCTGGGGTATCGCTATATTGCCCAGGCTTGTCTCGAACTCCTGGGCTCAAGTGATCCTCCCACCTTAGCCACCCAAAGTGCTGGGATTATAGACATGAGCTATCACACCCAGCCAAAGGTTATTTTTTAAAACCAAAAAGAACATTACCTTATCAAGCCTTCCCAATCAATAACAATACATCTAAGAAGGGGGACCTGACACTATGAGCAACCTGGAAGTTTAATTTCAAAACCTGACCTCTCAGAACAACCATTTACTTGTAGCTGGGAAGAAATTCTGAGGGAAGCATTTTTAAAATCTCAACTCAAAAATGTGTTTAGTCCAGTACCTTAAGGACAATTCTCTTCCCTCAAGAACTGGTCTTTTGTTTTCTCTTCGGGCTTCTGAAACTTCCACAGATGCCTGTTCGCATCCAACAGAACTATCATTCCGAGAGTGATGTTTCTCTCCAGTAAGTTGGATATAAATGTCAAGCAGATGATCAACTGCTGACAAGAGGCTGGGATATCTGCTCTGAAGAACCTGACACAAGAATAAAAAGGAAAGAAAATTTAGCAGGAGACATAGTGCTTTTTAAAAGCACGTGTAAACTGCTGCTGAAACCAATTAGACAAAAAATAGATTTCTCTATGTAATTTGTTATCTTTGCCAAGTATAAGAACTTGCATGTGGCCAAGCACGGTGGCTCATGCCTATAAGCCTAGCACTCTGGGAGGCCAAGACGGGAAGATTGCTTGAGCTCAGAGTTCAAGACCAGCCTCAGCAAGAGCAAAACCCATCTCTACTAAAAATAGAAAAATGAGCTAGGCAACGTGGAGTATGCCTGCAGTCCCCAGCTACTCCAGAGGCTGAGGCAGGAGGATCACTTGAGCCCAGGAGTTGGAGGTCGCAGTGAGCTATGATGACACCACTGCACTCTACCTGAGTCAACAGAGTGAGACTCTGTCTCAAAAAAAAAAAAAAAGAAATTATACCCTTACCCACTCATGCTCCCACCCACACCCACCTACCACAAAGAAATACCATGACTTTTTCTACCCTGAACTCAGTTATCTGGCAATCCTATCATCTATAACACAGCTTAGTAGGTAGAAGTTAAATGGTAAAAGGGTCTCCAAGCAATCCAAACACATGCATCCTGGGCTAGAGTGCCAGGGCCTCAGCCTAGCTCACAGCAACCTCAAACTCCTGGGCTCAAGCAATCCTCCTGCCTCAGCCTCCCGAGTAGCTGGGACTACAGGTGTGCACCACCACGCCCAATTAATTTTTTTCTATTTTTAGGTGCCTTGCTAATTTCATTCTATTTTTTAATAGAGACAGGGTCTTGCTCTTGCTGAGGCTGGTCTCGAACTCCTGACCTCAAGCGATCCTCTCACCTTCGCCTCCCAGAGTCCTAGGATTACAGGGGTGAGCTACCAGGCCCATTAAAGAATTCTTTGAGTACTATTTCTCAAAACACAATTCTAGTAAGATTCATTATGTAAAAATGCAAAAGCAAATCAGAAGCAGTTAATAGAAAGAGGAAAACTGCTAAAAGCAGGCCACAGTGAAAGAAAATAATGTTAAGTACTAATAAAAAGCAGTTTATCTTTTGACAGACAATAGTTGTATAAATGTAAGGATAAACAGTTGATCTTTTAAAAGCAGGAAATAGAATTTAAAAAAAGGCAAAAAGGCTAATCCTATTCACTTCAATAGCTGCTGACTTTACTGCAATATAATACTAAGTGTCCATAATATTGGTTCCAAGGCTTTATAATATGGGTTTTTTCTTTACTCAAGTCTGTTTGAGAAGGCAGGGAAATACACATATATTAGAAATTCTAACTATCAAATATAGTTAAATTAGCTTGAAAAGAAGTACATGTGATTCCAATTTTTATATGTAATAAACACATTTTGTATACATGTCCACATATTTACAAAAGATATGGAACTAAAACCTTAACAGTGATATCTCAAGTGGCAGATCCTATAGATTTTATTTCTCTGTACTTTTTTTACTGAAAGATTTTACAACAAATATTGTTTAATGTATATATTTCAAATGCAATAAAAAGTAAGCACAAAGAAGAGAATAAAAAAATTGACAAATTCAATCAACAGATCTTTCATATACACTTTTGGGTATGGCAGAACATTTACAAAATGGGTCACCTATTTACGCACAAAGAAAGCCTTAATAAGTTTATTTTTTATAAGTCAGGTTTACTAGCTATAATTTACACACTGGAAAATTCACTGTTTTAGATGTACAGTTTTGACAAATGTACTATATAATCACATAACCACCATCATAGATAAGGTATAGATTATTTCCATCATTCTCTTGGGCCCTTTTGTAATAATCAATCCCTTCCCTACACTCTTGCCCCTGGGAATCATGAACCTGACTCCTGTCACTATGGTTTTGTCTTTCAGGTCTGTCATATATGTGGAATTATACAGGATGTAGTCTGTAGTTTGGTTTCTTTTACTTAGCATGTTTTTAAGATTCATCAGAAGCTCATTTGTTTTTACTACTGAGTAGGAATTCCATTATATAAGCATGTGTTATATATATGTTATATTTATGATGGGAGGAGCTAATTTTACATGGAAAAATACTTTATCAAGTTTAACACTTCAGTGAAGGCTGAGCTATTTGGAAAAAGGGTTCTGAATAGAAGAGATTTTTATGTACTCTCTATGCAGTCATTTTCTACCTTAGGCAAAAAATATCTTTTATTATTACCTTAAATGTCAAAATTAAACACATTATCACTTAAAAACTAACTGACATGAAATGGGTCTATTACCAATTCGATACATATTTTGGAAATTCATTCCTTTAATAAGCATATATTAAGTACCTATTTTTATCAAACAGTGCTCCAGGAATGTGGAAACAAAATAAATAAGGATTGAAGCCCACCCTCAGAAAGCTCCATCTGGTGTGAGAAGCAGATATGCAAGCAAATGCAGCTTGCAGCACACAGGACAATAAATGGTTAGCCCTGCTTGGGAGACCCAGGAAAGTCTCAAAGAGCATCTGGCAGAGGTCACTAATGGCCGTAAGTGGGCACTACCACCAGAGAAAGCAGGCCATCTAAGACTTAAGATTTTAGTCACTTAAGACACTGTAGACACTTGGGCACATTCAAGGTATATGGGGAAGACAAGGTTTGAAAAAATGCCAGGGGTGAGTTCCTGGCACTTACTATGTATGAGAATAGCACTCTGCAAATAGCTTATTTTTTTTAAGTACAGTTTATTATTTCAGCAAGAAGTCAAAGACAGTATCTTTCTAGACACAAGAGATCTGGGAGTAGCAGCAATAGAAATGTAGTTCCTTATGTTCTCCATGAATTCAATATAGAAGACTTTATTTCCTAAGTAATATATACAAGGGTTTTAGCCACTGGGCAATTATCAAGGAGAGTGTTACTAAGATTAGTAAGTCTGGATCTCAACAGTAACAAGAAAGCTTCTCAAAGTCAACTATCTAAATATGACATACATAAAGTAAGTCAGAGGGTGAATGCTCCTAGATACAAAGGGAGGTGAGGGGTATACCTCGTATACCTGAGTCATTTGTGATAATCAGCAATACTACAAAGTGAATCAACATATAAAATCTGTAAAATAATTCACCTCAATTCTCATTAATGCGCAGATCAAAACACACATTAAGTTGTTAAGTGTGAAAGACATTAGTTACAAATCAACTTAGTAAAAGACTATGGGGGGCCGGGCGAGGTGGCTCACGCCTATAATCCTAGCACTCTGGGAGGCCAAGGCGGGCGGATCCCTCAAGCTCAGGAGTTCGAAACCAGCCTGAGCAAGAGCGAGACCTCGTCTCTACTATAAATAGAAAGAAATTAATTGGACAACTAAAAATATATAGAAAAAATTAGCCGGGCATGGTGTCACATGCCTGTAGTCCCAGCTACTCGGGAGGCTGAGGCAGGAGGATCGCTTGAGCCTAGGAGTTTGAGGTTGCTGTGAGCTAGGCTGACGCCACGGCACTCACTCTAGCCCGGGCAGCAGAGTGAGACTCTGTCTCAAAAAAAAAAAAAAAAAAAAAAAGACTATGGGGAAAATTGACAAAATTTAAATATAATCTAAGAATTAAATGATACAAAGAAATTACTGTTCATTTTATTGGGTACATTATTATTATGGTTATATATGAAAATGCTCTTAAATTTTTAGAAATGCATGCTTTAGTATTTAAAGGTGAAATGTTAGGAGGTTTGCATTCAAATATGTTAACAAAAAATAATAGATGAAGAAACTACAATAAAATGTTAGAACATATGGTGTTAAAATTTAGGTTGGTGAGAATTTTGGTAGTTCATTATACTATTTCCTTTATTTTCATGTAAGTTTGGAACTTTTCATAATAAAAAGTAAAGAAGAAATGCATTGATACTTTCTGTTGCCCACATACCTCATTCAGTTCTGTTTTATCCAGGTTATCCAAGTGAATTTTGGTCCAGTATTTGTTCAGCAAAGTAGCATGACTATTTAGCGGTCGATACCGATTTCCTCCACAACTCAAGAGTCTACATTCCAAAATAAAAAATAAAGTCACACAAAATTCCCAATTTTAATCCTCAATTATACCTCTAGATATTACTCGTACTAAAACTCACATATATACACATACATGAATAACACTCATAATCCCTTCTGGTCCCAGATACCCCTCTGTTGGGCTTATAGAGCAGATGACAAACAAAAGGCTCACAGTTAACCCACATTTGACTCTTCTAATAGGAAGGAGTGATGGAGCTTTAACCAAGTATTTTCAAATCACTGAAAATGATTCTATGAAGTAAATGTTTTGATCTAAATGACATGAGTCCATGTTTCTCTCTCTTCCTTAAAGCATAAATAAATTTAGGAAGAATAAAACATAACCCAATGCCCATGGTATTAAGTTCGCTGTTTGTTACCAGAAGTTAATAGTACATAAAAGCATGAAAAATTTCTAGAACAGACGAAAAATAGAGAAGGAATATATATTAAACATACACTCTGGGGAAGCTACATGCTTACCCATAGAATCAGCTATACAGGTATAAGCTAACGGTAAGAAATAAACCATTGAGGCCAGTCACAGTGGCTCAAGCCTATAATCCTAGCACTTTGGGAAGCTGAGGCAGGAGGATCGCTTGAGGTCAAGAGTTTAAGACCAGCCTAGGTAACATAGCAAGACCCAGTCTCTACAAAAAATTTAAAAAATTTTTAAATAGCCAAGCATGGGCATCTGTAGTCCCAGTCACTTGGGAGGCTGAGCTGGGAGGATCGCTTGAGCCCAGGACTTTTAGGAGGAAGAGGGAGTGGGGGGGAGAGGGAGGGGGAAAGGGAGAGCGGAGAGAGGAGAGGGGAATGGGAGGGAAGAAGGGGGAGAGAGGAAGAGGGAAGGAGGAAGGGGAGAGGGAAAGGGAGAGGAGGGAAAGGGAGAGGAGGGAAAGGGAGAGGAGGGAAAGGGAGAGGAGGGAAAGGGAGAGGGGGTGAGGGGGAGGAGGGAAAGGGAAGGGGAAGGGGAGAGGGAAGGAATGAACCAGTAAACCCCTGCCTTTGAATTATTATAAAATGTTGATGGGGCATATAATAAGTCTGCTCAGTTTTTATTCCTTTGTTCAGGCTTATAATTAATTTCTTTAATTACTTGAAATCTACGTATAATCATCGTGACCATAGCCATTAATTAGGTATTTACCATGTGACATGTCATCGTTGCAAGTCATTTCACTTAATCTTTATAGCCACCATTTGACAGAACTGAAACCCAGGGTTATCTAACAATAATCTCACCTCTGATTATTTTTGAAAGCATGACAATAAGAGTGTTTTTAACTGGTTATTCATTTTTAAATGGGAAAAAAAAACCCTTTTATAAATTGAGAGAAGGCTAGACCTATCATGAGTTCCAACTAATCCTGAAGTAGGCCCAGAGAACTGTATTCCAGGACCGCTGGATTCAGCATGCAGACTTACTGGCTCCAGAGTGGGAACAGAAAGCTAAATAGGACTTACCTCCTGGTTGCAAAAAACTGAAATCCAGGAGCCACTTTCAGGCAGTCACCCCGGCCAGGAATCAAGAGCTCTCCATTTTCCAAAAGAGGGATCAGTACAGAAACCTAAATCACAAAACCCCACTGATAAAGTAAAGCTCTTCAGACAGAAGTAACAGAAACCAAGCAACTCTCTCTTCAAATGACACACCCTTGGAAGAAATACCACTTCTCCTAGCATAAATTGGGGTCAAAATGCAGATGGGACTATCTGCACTATCTTCACTCTAGCACAGTAATTTATTCACTCAGCATTCCCTGTGTGTCTTCTGTGGATCACAACCAAGCAAGTAAAGCCTAGAGTTTGAAGGGAGATGACAGGGATACAAACCACACAACATGATCAGTGTGGCCCTAGGGGTATATACAGCTATATGTGAAGAGAGGAAGGTTCTAGATCAGAATACAGTGATTGAGAAGCAAGGCAGTAAAGGCTTCCCTGAGGTATGCCATTCACTGAATCTGAAAGGATGAGCAGAAACTAGCCAGGTTTGGTGGGAGAAAAATGGCACATATACTCCAGGGAAATATACTGAAATGCATAAAAAACCTGATATGCCTAAGAGCATGACATGAGAGAATTGTTATGGTGGGGTAGAATATGCATGGAAAGCAGAAGAAAGAGGTAAGGCTTAGAGATAAAGAAAAAAAGGGCTTCCTGCCGAGACAAGGACTTTGAGCTTTTCTGTAAGAGTTATTAAGAGGATTTTAGGCTGAGAAAAAAAACCCAATTATGTGTTTTAGAAAATCGACTGTGCAGCAATATGAAAGACAAACTGAAAAGGGAGCTAGACTGCAGAAAAGAAGACCAGAAAGGACACTATTCAGGTAACAAAGGCAAGATTGATTGGTAGGTAGATAAAATAAGAAGGTCAGTGCTAAGGCAGTAAGATTGGAAAGAACAGAATAAACAGAGAAGGAAAAGGCAATAAGCGATATGGAGACAAACTGAAAGAGAGAGAAGAAGAAAGAGGCATCTAGGTTCTGGCTTGGTAATTGTGGAGAAGAAGGCTGTTCTGAGAAAAATAAGTACCAATTTGGACATCTTGTTGTACTGTGACATCCAAGCAGAGTGGTTTTTTTTTTTTTTTTTTGAGAGTGTGGACTAGGCCGGGCCCGGTGGCTCATGCCTGTAATCCTAGCACTCTGGGAGGCCTAGGCAGGTGGATCGCTCAAGGTCAGGAGTTCGAAACCAGCCTGAGCTAGAGCGAGACCCTGTCTCTACCATAAATAGAAAGAAAATTAATTGGCCAACTAAAAATATATAGAAAAAATTAGCCGGGCAGGGTGGCACATGCCTGCAGTCCCAGCCACTTGGGAGGCTGAGGCAGAAGGATTGCTTGAGCCCAGGAGTTTGAGGTTGCTGTGGGCTAGGCTGACGCCACGGCACTAACTCTAGCCCAGGCAACAGAGTGAGACTCTATCTCAAAAAAAAAAAAAAAAAAAAAAAGTGTGTGGACTAGACATATGGATCTAGGAGTTGAGTTTATAGAGAAGTTTGAAAAAGAAAAAACAAAATGAGAAGAGCAGAGAGCCAAGGAAAAGGGTTCTAAAATATCAGACGTAAGTTTTTTAGGCATCATTATTTCATACATGGCTAGGAGCTGAAAGAGAAGCCCAAAATAATATAGGAGCAACTCCAAGATACTCCAAAACTCGAAACTAAAGAAAATGATCCTGAATGAGATCTGTAAAAGCTACTTTAAAATGGTAATGGGTCAACTAGTAGCTGAGAAGTTCTGAAAACAAAATAATCATCAAGGAGATCTGCATATATTCTTAAGTAAATGTAACTTCACTATAATGATAATCAAGTTTAATTATCATACAAACGTTGGAAATAAATGTGTTATCAGAAGGGGAATAGTCTTCACAAAATGGAACTCAAAGTACAAAAACTTTCTGATGTCTATCAGGCACTGCCAAAGAGAGACGAAGATAGAAATTGTCAGTTTGGTCTTTAATCAGGACTTGGTCACCACGGAAATATACTTAGCTATGGGACAGGGTTAGTTAGATCCCTAGGTTCCATCGTGGCCTGGATGGAATATTCCTTATGTTTATCTACCTTCTTTGGTTCTAATTCCACCATCCATAAACCAGCTAATCTGATATCTAAAAAAAAACTGCCCAGGAAGTTTTCCCTACAAAGGGAAAAAAGCAAGTATTTTAAACTGGCCTTATAGTTCATATTTCAATTTTATTTTTAAAATCAATTCAGTTTCATTAAGAAAACTGAGTTTCCAGCCTTATAAAAGTAAACATCAAGACCCTAAAACATGGTGATAAAACTGTGAGGCCCTGTCTGGACCAGTATTCCCAAAACATCTTTACCTTGTCACACTCTAAAAACACTGACACAAAATATATTTATTTTCAGCCACTCCTTCACCCTCATATAACCCTAAATTTATACACACCCACACACAATTTTCATTCTCTCTCTTGTGTCTAAGAGGGAAAAGTCCATATACAGTTAATCTGAGGGTTCACCTTAAAAGAAAATTAAAACTAATCTCAGGAAAATCTGTCCAAATGAACTATTTTTCATCCTGTAATACATTTCTTTGGTCACTCTTCAGAAAATAGAGGAAACACAGACTGCCTCAATGGCTAAATTTCATACACATATAAGTGGGTTTTTTTTTAGTAGAGACAGGGTCTCGCTCTTGCTCAGGCTGGTTTCAAACTCCTGATCTTGAGCGATCCTCCCGCCTCGGCCTCCCAGAGTGCTAGGATTACAGGCATGAGCCACCACGCCCGGCCATAAGTGGTTTTTTGAAAACCAAAATACACATCCAGTATATTTTTCCTAATGGAACAAAGACAAGGCCAATCTTACTACATCATCTCCTTCATTTGTCTGTCCTCAATCCAATGTTCTATAGCTGGGACACAGGATCTCAAAGTTCTCAATGTACTCCTAACACAGTTAAGATGCTCCTCACCAGACCTATTCTTGGAAAGGCTGTGAAGCTAATCACATACTCAATAAGAGGAGGCAGAACTGTGAAACTGGTCACATATTTAACTACTACAAGAAATAGCCCAGATAAAATTTTATAAATTCTCTATCAAACAAGAAACCAGCAAAGTAATCTAAGACCTCAAATCAGATCGGTAGGTAACCATGAATAAGCTTCCTATAACATGTCATGACTAATCAAATACTTCTATTATTTAAATCATCCCTAGACTCACTAACAAAATACTCTTCAAAGATAAGAAAAGATGTTAGGAGGCAATGATTTAGCAAGAAAACATACCACGTCTAAAGGGGCATAGTCAATATCCTCCAGAAGGATCCAGTGGCCCATCATGGCTGCCTGTGTCAGGGTGCCAGGCTGCCACACAAACTCTCCAGGGACATCTGTGCAGCGATACATCCCCAACAACGTCTGCAGAAAAAGGATAAAGTAATTACTGAAACCACACACTCTGAGGTGTCAATGCAGCATCTTTTCATTAATTGTTAAACTTCTATAGGGATATAGATAAGGAGACACTTGAGGTTTACTCAGCTTGCCCAACAGTATGAGCAAGACCAATAACTCTTCTTATATTCCCTTAGCAAAAACAATACTTGAATGCAAATGTTCACAATCATGCCAACCCACTAAAACTCACCATTTCTTTATTACCTTACTGTCAGTCTGATCTCCAAGCTGGACTTTGAGAAGCTGAGGCGGCTTCCTTCTACCTGTCATTGCAGCTAAATATTCAACTAAGGAAGTTTTGCCACATCCTATTGGTCCTTCCAACAACACAGCATTCTGGGAAGCCACTGCCATAGCCATGGTCTGAAGATTTTTGCAGACAGACTCCACCAGGACATAAGACCGAAGGGCCAGCTCATGTTCACGTGAAGAACTCCTATTACTAGCCTGAGGAGGCAAGTGAGAAACAAAAGGCATGTCAAGAGGAGTCCTTCCTGGCTGGGCACAGTGGCTCAAGGCCTATAATCTCAGCACTTCGGGAGGCTGAGGCGGAAGGATCGCTTCAGACCAGGAGTTCAAGACTAGCCTGGGCAACATAGAGACACTGATCTCTATAAAAAATTAAAATCAGCCAGGCATGGTGGTGCACGTCACGTGTACCTGAAGTCCCAACTACTTCAAAGGCCAAGGCAGGAGGATCGCTTCAGTCCAGCCCAGGAATTCCAGGCTGCAGTGAGCCATGATCGTGCCCACTGTACTTCTCCAGCCTGGGTTACAGAGGAAGACCTTATCTCCAGGGTTTTAAAAAAAAAAAAAAAAAAGACTCCTTCCCTGAAAAAAATGTACGTTAATTTCTACAATGCTTCCACTGACTTTACATAAACCTCTGCCAATAAATTAGTACTACAAAAACTATAATAACATGTATGTTATCCAAAGTAAGGGTGTGACATTTTTTCCTTTACTTTCCATTTTTTGGTGAGAGGGGGAGCAGGAAAGCAGAATTCGTTAACAAATTTATGAAATCATCTCCTGAAGTTTAAGTAGACAAAAAAATTGACACACAGGGTTAGAGAACAAATCTCATCTATTACTGTTGGATTTTTAAATTTTTTTTCCTCTTCCCATATATTTCACATCTAAGATCAATAATGCACACAAGGCCGGGCACGGTGGCTCACGCCTATAATCCCAGCACTTTGGGAGGCTGAGGCGGGCGGATTGCTCAAGGTCAGGAGTTTGAAACCAGCCTGAGCAAGAGCAAGACCGAGTCTCTACTAAAAAATAGAAAGAAATTAATTGGCCAACTAAAAATATATAGAAAAAATTAACCAGGCATGGTGGCATGTGCCTGTAGTCCCAGCTACTCGGGAGGCTGAGGCAGATCACTTAAGCCCAGGAGTTTGAGGTTGCTGTGAGCTAGGCTGACGCCATGGCACTCTAGCCTGGGCAAGAGAGTGAGAGTCTGTCCCCCGCCCCCCCCAAAAACAGTAATGCATCGAATATACATGTGGGAAAAGATTTCTTGGGAAAGTAGAATGATTAATAACTTTTAACGGGTAGTAACTTCTTAAACATGACAAGTCCCCTAGAGATGTGAGAGGACAAAATGAGAAATTCAGGACTGGAAGCTGTTAAACTTTCCTTAGGGCTATCATTCTCAGCAATCTGGCAGGCAGCAGTGGGGGGGTGGTGCAATGCTATGGCACCATTCTGCACTTCTGCCCCATTGGCCCCACCACCACCCACCACCCACCAGGCCTATCCCCACCAGAATCCTTCTCTATATTAAATTCTAATGCCCCAAACCTAATTTGTTAGGACAGTGGGTACAGGATTGGAGGCAGGGGGAGAGAGGTGACCATTGTAGGCAATAGGTCTTAGCCACTACAAGGAAACTCAAAGAACTTTGGAGATGCTGGTTTTTTGGTGCTATTTACACAGATACATTCAATTTATGAATAACCACTGAGCTATAACACTTATGAGAAGCACATTTTCATATATACATATATATATATATATTACACATTAATTCTTTTTAACATATTGTTAACACTACTATCCAGGGACAAAGTGACAGTTCAAGAAATGACCCACTGGCTCACACCTATAATCCCAGCATGTTGAGAGGCTGAGGCAGCAGTATTGCTTGAAGCCAGGAGTTTGAAGTTAGCCTGGGCAACACAGCGAGACCCTGTCTCTACAAATAAAAATAAAATTTAAAAAGAAAAAAAGAGAAATAACCCAGGACTTGTTCCAAGAAGAAAAGTGGATGGATTTGATCATCAGACAAAGTGATAATTGACTAAAGACTGCTGGGGGAAAAAGACTGGTTCCCATTGGTTCCAGATTTATGATCTATAAGCCTAAGTGTGGGATGGAGCCATGTCCCTGGAAAGGAGGTCATTTCATAGGGCAGAAAGGACGTACATTACAAATACTCACCTCTCATACAACTGGCATATTCTGGTGGAAAAGAGACTGCTGGGAGTTATCACTAGGCCTCACCCTATCTTTGCCACAGAGCAATCCAAAGGCCTCCAAGAAAGTCATTCTGCCTTTGAATTACATTAATATGAAATCATGACATGTGCAACCCAACTTCACACACTTGTCCTAGCAAACAAGAAGATAAATGGGCCAGATGCAGTGCGGTGGCTCACGCCTATGATCTTAGCACTCTGGGAGGCCGAGGCAAGAGGATTGCTTGAGCTCTTGAGTTTCAGACTAGCCTGAGCAAGCGCAAGACCCCATCTCAACTAAAAATAGGAAAATTAGCCAGGTGACATGGCACGCATCTGTAGTCCCAGCTACTCAGGAGGCTGAGGCAAGAGGATCACTTGAGCCCAGCAGTTTGAGGTTACAGTGAGCTACAATGATACCACTGCACTCTACCCACGGCAACAGAGCAAGACTGTCTCAAAAGGGGAAAAAAAAAGATATATGGAAGAGAGCTTTGCTAGACTTAAAGGCATCACACAATGCATCATTATAGTCCTAATTTCACATTAAACAGAGATAAAGGGAATACCAAGGAAAGTTCAAAGTGAATTTCTCTTCAATTTCTTCCTGAACACTTCTAAAATTGGAGTAGCAATTAAAAAACTCAACTGGCTTATACCTCGTACACAGAGCCCAGCCAAGGAAAAAGCACAGTTGTGTTTAGGAGGGAGAAGGGGGCACATCCCCTACTGATGCCAACATACCTGCTCACCAAGGGCTGGTGGCTGCCGGGGCAGTACCACACCACAGACAGCTGTCACCCTGGAGGAGAGGTCAGCTGAAATAAGGTGTCCCTGTAAGCAATGCTGTTCCTTCTTACTCCAAAGGGAGGCTTCTGGATTGGCCAAAACCAAGGCCTTTTCCAAGTCCTGCAACTGGGCCTCTTCTAATAACCTAACGGAAAGGAGAATCTCATCAATTATTTTATTGCACATAAAACCCATAGCAGAACTTCTAGGAAGGCTCCTGCTTACCTCAACCTGAAATGGATCAATTCATCACTATTAAAAATCTTCTTAAGGAATGATAACTTGTGCTCTTCATTCATACAGGTGACCAATGCAAGACAATTGGCTGTGTACCTGGTGAAAAAGTATATAAATTCAGTTGATCCATGGCTAATTATGAAGAATAAAGAAAATTTACTAGCGAACTAAACACTAGAAAAGGAAATCTTAAAGAATTATTACAATACACATTTAAGAATAGAAAAGGCAAATCAGCCACAATGAATTCACTTTGTGGAAGGTGAAAAAATCATATCCTCTGAAATGACACATGATTAAGAACAAACTCAAAAACCATAAGAATGTAACAAATTTAAAATGGTTTCCTTTCCCTCCTCACATACACACAAAGAACTCCACATATACCCTCTAACGTCCCCACACCAAAAGCACAAGAAAAGTCTCACAGCTACTCACCAGCGGACCAAGATATCATGGCTTCTGAGGAGAGGAACACACACACTCCAGTCCCAGAGCTCCCGAAAAACAGACTGCTCTTGCTGCAAAAACTTGTAGGCTGCTTCCATTAGGTCCCGGAGCTTCATCCGCCTGCGCCCATAGCGGATTGGATTAGCATCTGAACTCTCTAGAAATAGTCTTTGAAAGACTGGAGAAGTATCCTTGAAATACCTCAGGGCAAACCTTCAGAAAGAAAGAAAGTTAGAATAGATGTCCCTGACTTTCAAAGGTTCGACTTACAATTTTTTGACTTTACAATGGGTTTATCACAGTATTAAGCGCATTTTCAACTTTTTTTTTTTTTAAGACAAAGTCTCACTCTGTTCCCCAGACTAGAGTGCAGTGGCACCATCATGGCTCACTGCAACCTCAAACTCCTGGGCTCAAGGTATTCTCCTGCCTTAGCCTCTCGAGTAGTTAGGAATACGGATGTGTGCCACCAAGCCCAGGTAATTTTTAAAAAAATTTTTGTAGCAACAAAGTCACCCTATTGTTGCTTAGGCTGGTCTCGAACTCCTGGCCTCAACTGATCCTCCCACCTCGGCCTCCCAAAGTGCAGGAATACAGGTGTGAGCCACCACACCTGACCAATTTTGAACGTAATATTTTCCACAAAGAGTATCTGTTATTTTCATCAGTTGGTAAGAGAATCAAAGAATACATCTCTGCTCATATAGGACCACAGAATAAAACAGAACTCCCAAGGATCTGAGAATATAGGAAGATGAATGCTAACCACCTAGTCCTCAAATTGTATTCTGTTCAATTTTAGAAACTAGGACCATGGCATGAGATGTGTAACTATGATATAAAAACATAAAATAATTACCCACAAAAGCAGAGGTACTTGTAAGAGTTTACTATTGAAAATGCACTTACTTCCAATGAACATTTTATTGAACACTATGAGCCAGCCAATGTGTTAATACCTATGGATTCAAAACCAAGGAGATATTTTTCTTGAGGAGCCTGCTGTCTAATAATGAAGACGGCCAATTACAGAAACAATAAGAGGCACAAAGAGAAAAGATTCAACTGAACCTGGACGTGGGAGGCAGGAAGAGATGCTTAGGTTGTATTTTAAAGGATGAAGAGGAGATCCACATAAATACGTGAAGGAAAAAAAAACATTCCACGCAGATGAAACAAAAAGTTCACTGAGACAGCATCAGGAAACAGCGTGGTATGCAGAAGCAACCACAACAGTGTGTTATGACTAGATATCTCCTGGCAGAAAATGAGATGAAGGGGAAGGCGGTGGCCAGAATACACGAAGCTTATGAAGCCATAGTAAAGATGCTAAGGCTTCATTGTACTGTCTTAGTTTCCCACGCAGATCTACTCTTCTATGATAAATTCTAAGAGACTTAATGAGAAACACTAGTGTAAACTGAGTTATAAAGGCTTCTTTATACGCTCAGAAAAATATTGAGTAGTACTAGAATCTCTAGCTTGGTTGTTCAGCGAAAGTCTTCCCCAGTATGATGCTAGTCTGTAAATACTGGGCGAGGTGGCTGTTTTTTGAAATGCCCAAGTCTTAACTACAACAAAAAATCGCAAGGCACACAAAGCAGCAGGGAAACAGAGCCCAAAAAGGGAAAAAATAAAACTCCAGAAACCAACCCTACAAAAACACAGATATATAAACTGCATGACAAATAATTTAAAATAACTTTCATAAAGATGCTCAATAAGCTAAAGCTAACACAGGTAAACAACTAAGTGAAATCAGGAAAACAATGCACAAACAAAATAAGAACATCAACAAAGAGAAACTATAAAAAGAAACACAAATTCTGTGTCTGAAATATACAATAATTAAACTGAAGAAAAACATCACTTGAGAGGTGAATAACATACTTGATCTGGCAGAAAAAAGAATCAGCAAACTTGAAGACAATTCATTTGAAATTATCAAGTCAGAGGAACAGAAACAAAAAAAGAATGAAGAATGAGAAAAGCCTAAAAGTTGTATGAGACACTAACAAGATGACCAAATATACATTCTGAGTCTCAGAAGCGGGAGAGAGAAAGGGGCAGGAAAGCCCATTTGAAGAACTAATGGTCAAAAACCTTCCAAATCGCCGGGCGCGGTGGCTCACGCCTGTAATCCTAGCACTCTGGGAGGCCGAGGCGGGTGGATCACTCAAGGTCAGCAGTTTGAAACCAGCCTGAGCAAGAGCGAGACCCCGTCTCTACTAAAAATAGAAAGAAATTAATTGGCCAACTAAAAATATATATTGAAAAAATTAGCCAGGCATGGTGGCGCATGCCTGTAATTCCAGCTATCTGGGAGGCTGAGGCAGAAGGATTGCTGGAGCCCAGGAGTTTGAGGTTGCTGTGAGCTAGGCTGATGCCATAGCACTCACTCTAGCCTGGGCAACAGAGTGAGACTCTGTCTCAAAAACAAAAAAATACAAACAAATAAACAAACAAAAAAAAAAAACCTCTTTTTTTTTTTTCCTAGCTCACAGCAACCTCAAACTCTTGGGCTCGAGCGATCCTCCTGCCTCAGCCTCCCAGGTAGCTGGGACTACAGGCATGTGCCACCATGCCCTGCTAATTTTTTTTTTATATATAGTTTTAGTTGGCCAATTAATTTCTTTCTATTGTTTTAGTAGAGGCGGCGTCTCGCTCTTGCTCAGGCTGGTTTCAAACTCCTGACCTTGAGCCAGCTTCCCGCCTCAGCCTCCCAGAGTGCTAGGATTACAGGCGTGAGCCACTCAGCCAGGCCAAGAGTTGCTTTTTAAAGATCAACAAAACTGCAAATCTTTTCCTAGATTAACAAAAAAGGGGACTCAAATAACTAAAATCAGAAATGAAAGAGGAGACATTATAACCAATGCCACAGAAAAAAAGTATCAGGAAAGAAAGCTCTGAACAATTGTACGCCAACCTAGAATAAATTTCTAGACTGAATCACGGGTGGGTGCAGTGATCCTAGCACTCTGGGAGGCGCAGGCAGGAGGACTGCTTGAGCCCAAGGAGTTTGAGGTTGCAGTGAGCTATCGTCACACCACTGCATTCCAGCCTCAGTGACACTTTAACAGATAAATACGTTAAAATCCAATTCTAACACAGTTTCTTGCCACAGATTCAGCTAGATTTGTAGAAAGTTGGAAGGGACACTACAGCCAGCACTTCAAATCCACCCCCCAGCTGTTCCAACAAGGAAGAAATCTCACCCATCTGAGGTGGATGATGTAAGAGTCTCACCTAAACCTCATTGAAACCTGTCTCATATGCATGTTTCGCCACATAATGCAATCCTTGAGTGGACTGGGGAGATATTTTGGCCATTTTTCCAGACTATTTTCATGGCCAAGATTTAAAAGAAACCTAGTAAATGCTCATTGAACTGAGCTGAATATATGGATTCTGCTGTGATTTTTTTTTTTTTTTGGAGACAGAATCTCACTCTTTGCCCGGGCTAGAGTGAGTGCCATGGCGTCAGCCTAGCTCACAGCAACCTCAAACTCCTGGGCTCAAGCGATCCTTCTGCCTCAGCCTCCCGGGTAGCTGGGACTACAGGCATGCGCCACCATGCCCGGCTAATTTTTTCTATATATTTTTTAGTTGGCCAATTAATTTCTTTCTATTTTTAGTAGAGACGGGGTCTCGTTCTTGCTCAGGCTGGTTTCGAACTCCTGACCTTGAGCGATCCACCCGCCTCGGCCTCCCAGAGTGCTAGGATTACAGGCGTGAGCCACCGCGCCCGGCCCTGCTGTGATTATTTTTATGAAACAGTACTACTTCTCTCTCTCCTTGCTGTATTCCCCTTTTTCCTTCTCAGCTCAGACTTCTCCTTACTTCCCAAGAGGGATCAGGTTCTATCACCTCAAAGAGAAACATGAAGAATAAAACTGCTACTCACGGGAGGACATCGGGATGGTTACCAATGAGTTTGCTCATTGACACACAGAGCCTTTCATGTAGATCATGGTTGACCTGGCCTCCAGCTTTAATGGCTTCAGCATTCCTTTCCAGCAAATCCAAAAGGAGAGGGCGCAGCTGGTGACCAACCAGAACAGTACAATCCTTATCTAGGAGCAACTGTGCTAAGGTACTCAGGATACACTGGCGATCTTGAGGAGTCCACACCTGAGAAAAAGGCAAAACAAAATATCTATGTAAACAATATTCATTTGCATTGCTGGAGAAGAACACAAAAGAGTTCTATCTTGGAACTCAAAATATCCAATTTCCAGACTTCAGAAGTCAGTTTCTCCTATAAAATACAGCGGGGGTCTTTTTGGAACAGAGGATTAGATTAGAGTTAATTTAATGTAAAGGCTGTTGCAAACAAGTTTCAGTCCACTGGAGTTTAAGGTAAAAGGGATTCTACTTAAATGCTACACAGCTTCCCTAAAAAAATAATGTGTGTTTCAGCATCTCCACATTCTCCAAGAAATCCAAAACCCTAGTATTCCTTAACTCTTGAAGGAAAACATAGGAATTTTGCAGTTAGTATGCAAAACTCCCATCTATCTCTCTTGAGGAAAGAACAGAGGTAGGAAATTAATTTCTAGAAACTAATGATATCGCTAATCAAGGCTATCAAGGTTTCGGCCTCTATTCAATAAACAAAACAGATACAAAGTGGACAGCTACACTTTGATAAGATGAAATAAAACACAAAATTCTAGTGCCTGGGCTCAGAATATCCATAAGCATAAAAAGGAATACTAAAAATTGTGTATAAGGTATTATATTGTTAGTATGTATACAGGTTTGCAGAACTCTTTCTGCCTGGCAATGTGACAGCAGATTTAAATTGCCAAAGACATATATGCCCTCTGACCCTGCAAGTCCAATGCCGTGACAGGATCTTAAGGAGTTTCATGCTAAATAGTTATCTACAAAGTGCACCTTGAACACATCCTAAATACCATGTGCAAAAATATAACAAGTTTTTCCAAAATTGTTTCTCAGAAAACAAGAGGTCGAGACTGCCTCAAAAAAAAACAGAAAAAGAAAACAAGAGGTCACCTTACATATGAGCTCTTACAAAGTCTTCCATATTAGAAGGCACTGTCTCATGAAAACACCTGCTTCAGAACAAAGCACTGATTGGGGAAAGATGTCACCTTGAAACAATTTCTGTCAATATTAGTTCTGTAACTCATGGGAGACAAAGTGAAGGATTCCATAAAAATGGAGGCAAAGAAATTTAACAGATTTGGCCAGGATTCACAAGGGCATGACCTTACCTTTTCAACTGATGAATGTCCCTATAAACAAGCTGTCTAAAGATGCAATTTTTAAGATAATAACATGGTAATGTCCAAACAAAACAAACCCAACTGTCCTAAACATGTTACACAAATGGATATCTGTGGAATGAGAAAAAACTTCCAGACAGATAATGAATTTTCTCTTCAGTGTCCTCCCAGTGGCTCATGCCTGCAGTCCCAGCTACTTCGGGAGGCTAAGGCCAGAGGATCATTTGAGCCCAGGTGTCCAAGGCATGCCTGGGCAACACAGTGAGGCCTTGTTTCCTAAAAAAATTGTTTTCTTCAAAGCATAATCTAGAAAACTGTGTTTTGGGGAAAAAAGAGGAGAGGAACACAGCAGCGGCAGGCCCATGAGGAGGTCAGCTACTCCTCCCCGCAGAGCCAAGTCCCTAAGACAGGGGTCGCCACAAAGGATAAGAAAATTGATAGGAAATAGAGAGAATAAAAGAATACACAGAGACTAAGGTATAGCTTATAGTATTATATAAAAAGATCAGAATAATCACAGCGGGGTACTTAGGCGGCCAGTCATATCTCTGTCAAAGATCTAGCAATATGGTTAGATTCACATGGGTTTTTATAATCACAGATCTCAATTAATAGTTGTCAGGGTAACACATTTGCATATCAGGGAATGCAGTTGCTAGGGGAGCAGATTACACAGGTAGTAGGATAGGGTCAAAAGTCCTCTCAAAGGGCTACTAACAAGTCTTTATCTAGGTGAACAAACAGGTACAAAGTCTTTTAGGGGCTAACTTCTAAGTTCTAAGAGGTAGTCATCAATTAACAGAAGTATAACAAAAGAGGTATAGTGACT